>JAIPRL010000202.1:157733-180901 GCA_025469235.1 Pemphigus obesinymphae
AAGTCTACACGAATAAGCCAGCTACAATTGAGGAATTGGAAGCCAACATAATTCGCGTCATTGGCCAAATACCACTCGAAACGCTTGAACACGTCATCGAAAATTGGAGCTTCAGAATGGACCATCTAACCGCAGTTACGGCCAACATTTGAAAGAAATTATTTTTAAAAAATAAATGTCAGAAATGTTCTTTTATATGATAATAAAAATTACCCAATAAAATTAAAATTTTTTATTTTTTTTTATTTTTGAAAAAAGTACCTCTAAATGAATCACCCATTATTTATAATAACAGTACACGGATTACGGAACTCCTTCCCTTATTCCCAACAGCCTAACAACAGTCCTTTATCCCTAAAGATAGTAAAATATATAATGGTTACATAAATCATTGGTTTTAAATATATTTTAGACCCCCCCCCCAGGAAAAAGTTGAAAATATGACACTGATTGGCAATATATAAATAATGTGTCTTAAAAATTCATATTATTGTCCTGATTATTATTCATTTATTTAGGGCTACTATTTCGACCACTGTCCACTAAGCATAACGAGATTTCATTTCAAAACTGTTATAGGTGCCACTATTGGCTCGAAATTTAAATTTAATTTTAAAGTCCCAACCTATTTCTTTTTCAGAATTTTTAAACTTCTAATAATTCGTCTAAGCAAAACTAGGTAGGTACAATGTATATAGATAATAAAACGTATTTCTTATATGTATATACCTGTGTGATAGTAAGAAATGCAGAGAAAAGTACTAAATAGCTCATTTTTAGGCCATTGAAACCAAAATTTACCGAATATAGGAAAATTTCTGAGTGTCGAATATATAATAGTACCTAGGTACATATTCTATGATATTAACAGACTTTGCTAAAAATACCAACATACAAATTACAGGATAACGAGAATTGTAAAATATAATACTAAAATATTAATTTAGTGGACTTTTAGGTTTTATTTGGTAAATTTAGTTTAAATTTTAAAATTGATTATTCCTTAGTTTCAGGATAAATGATATGATAAGAAGTACCAAGAGATGTCAGCGTAAATAATTTTCAATAAAAAACTCATGTTAGCATTTCTTCAACTTACAAACAACTTAGAAACATGAAACGAAAAACAAATTATAGATAACAATAGTATTATCTAGCGCTTTCCGAAGCGTTTTTACGATATTTTTAATTTTTTTAAGTGTTATAGTTTTTAAAAAAATTAAAATAAAATTGTTTGAGTTTTTAACAATTCATAAAGCATGATTAAATACACATATCGAAAAACGGCTCCGTAAGACACTAGATAATTTTTATCATTTGTTTTATGTTTCTAAGATATTTGTAAATTGTTATAAATTAAGAAATGCAAAAGTAATATTTTCAATAAAATTGTATTAATTCATAAAAAACAACCATAATAAAAAATGATGTAGTAATGGTACCAATTATTAGTAATTTTAAAAATGCATATAAACATTTTTAAATTGTTAGATTTTCATTTTTCTTAAAATTGTCTAAAAATTGCCTATATGGAACCCCTTAAAAATGGCCGCGCTGACATTTTCTTAACACCACGCCCTAATAATAATAATATTAATTAAGTTTATCGATTTTTGATTACCATAAATCCAATCATATTTATAAAGTAAAATTATTATACATTTATTTGACACATTAAACAAACTTTAAAACAATAATAAAAAACATCTTCTAATTGTTTAAAATATTTTTTGTTTTTTTAAATATGTTCATTTTCAACTCTGAGTAAAATACAAATTGTATACAATTTTTTCTTTTTATTACACATTTTTAACACGGGTCTAAATCAAATATTTTCGAAATTATGAGGAAATAACGATTTTCATCTTTTATTTTTAGTAGTTTTTTATTAATTATGTGTTTATCGAATAATCGACAAATTATCTCTGAAAAGTACCATGCTAATAAAACTCCTTAAAATGGGTAGGTATACATGAAACAATTGTATCATGACATTAATTCTTCAACTCTTCTGGTCGAAAAATTGCTCACAGAAAAAAATATAATAAACATTAAAACATCAATGAATCTTTTGCTCTACTCGGGAATCTAAAATTTGGTTTTATGGGCATTATTGTTAATTCTATATACAAAAATGTATTATATATATTTAAGTTTTTATAATCTATATTTTTTGGTTCCTAGGAGAGGAGTCTTGGATCCCTCATAAATACGCCCCTGATTGTATATATATATATACATGCATATAATATATGTTATATGGTTTTAAAAGTGAGTAGGTACCTGTATTTTTTTCAAGGGAATGCATTTTTGGGCGGAGGGATGAAGAATGTCACGAAAAAAATTAGTAGACGGTATCACTATGCAGCAGCTGTATCACTATACGAAGGGCTGCAGCCCTTCTATATAATATATAATATTATATATATAATTGGTATACATTAACAGGTACTCGAAAATGCATCTAATTATAGGTAATGTCTTCAATAAAGATATTAAAAATCTAATTAATGTCTGTAGTGCTAAAAGATCATATAATTTCATGATTTTTATAGTAATTTGAAAAGGGAGCTACACATATTATTATGTGTTTGGTTGACTGCGTCACACAATTTTACCCAATTTTTGACCCTGCAGAGTTGATATTTTGTGGTTGCATGTGTGATGTGTACTATGCAGAGATCTACACACATGCTCACGGGCCTGATGAATATCATATATTCATACGAGTAGGTAATATGCGTAGGTAATAATTCTCTATAGCGGATGAAGTTTGAACGAACTGGAATTTCGGATATAGCGTTATAAATTCTTGGGAATAATGTTATATCTTGCGATTATTTTGTAAATTGTGAGTTACTGGTGTAATTTTTTCCTAAAAAAAAGAAAAAAGAAAAAAAAGTAAAATATTAGCTGTAAATAGGTATTATACCTAAATAGGTCCGATATAGATACTGCAGTGATAAAATAACAGATATTTTACCATAATATTTGTTTATCTATAATTCACAATTAAATATTAATTTTAATTTTATCAACGTAGGTTCGTATATAAATATGAATAAACCGCGGTGGGTATACGTATAATAATTACGATTATTATTGACCTACGTATGAATTATTTAATTAATTAAACATTATTTTAATTGCGAAAACGAATAACTGAATAAATATGGCCGGTTATTATAGTTAATTTTTTTTTATATAAAACATCTAAATAATGTAAATAAAAGTACCTATGAGGTTTTAGTAGGACGAGGCGAGTAGTCTTTTTGATCAATAATAATATTATTAAACTAGGTACATAATATTTTAAACATGAAAAAATATAAATGTTAACACATACAGAGTGTGTCAAAAATATCACCCGGACCATTTCAGAAGTCAATAGATAAACACAATTTATTTTTATAAGAACACATGGCCGGTACATTTAATATATAGGTACGTATTTTATTGTTAGCGAGTTTTAAAAATAATACCATTCAAGAGAACGTTGCAGCGATACAAGTTTACAATAAAAATGAACAAATACCTCACTAAAATTTCTCATATTTTTATCAATTTACAAACATTTTATAGAAATATGATACAAAAAACAAAAATATTATCTAGTGCTTTACGTAACTGTTTTTTGATACAAGTAGGTAGGTAGGTACTAATTCTAAAGATTTATTGTTTTTTCTTTCATATAAAAAATTGTTTTTAAAACAACCTAAAAAGGTAGATCAAAAATCGGCTATACAGGGCGCTGATAATGTTGCTCTTTATAATTTATTTGTTATTTTATCTCTAGAATATTCTCACGTTGATAAAAATGAGAATGCAAAAGTAATATTTTCAATACAAATAAAAAATTAAAAAAATTATAGTAATAAGCGAAACACATATAATTCACTTTTAGATGTATTTAAAAAAATTTTAATTGTTAGATTTTAATTTTTCTTAAAATATTACAATAACACAAAGTTCACAGGAAATTTTTTTTTTGCATATTTGAAAATATTTTAGAGAATAGGGAAAATGTATGCCATATCTTAGAATAATATTTATTTTTTTTCCATTTGCAGATTAAATAACAATTAAGACATGCATGTAGACTAAAAATGTATAGCTTTTAATTGTGATACCTATATACTATACATAATAATGAGCAAATTATAAATCAAACATTGAGAACAAAAACGTAAAAAAAATTACAAATTAATTTATTACACCTATAATTTTAATCTAAATATATACCTATATATAGATGTAACATTCCATTTATTTGTACAAATTATACTAATATAATATGTACCTACCGTCGTGCACCGTATAAATAAATTCTGCTACTTTTTAACTTATAATTGGTATTACCTATAGAGGTAAATTTTTTTTTTTTACTTTTATTTGATACGAATAGTCTATATGCAAAGTATAAATTAATTATTTCAATTAGATATTTATTTATCTATTGTTTTTTAATTGGCATATTACTGTTGCAGTAATATATAAAGATCAATAATCCATAATAATTTAAATATCAAAATTATCGATAAATATATTATACAGCCAGTAAATTGGAATATTGAATAATAATATTAATGATTTTGACAAAAACCTGTAAGAATGTACAAATATGTAATGTATAAGAACTAAAAACCCATTTTAGAATGATTTCAAACGAATAAATTATGCGCGAGACGTATTAATATGGCCAAGTATGTTTAATCATATTATACATTATATACACTATATAAGTAGTTTATATAATCAATGTGACTAAACCATATAATAGGGCTCAATGGGATCAAAAACGGGACGAAAAGTTTAAATATTTTTACATTTTGCGCCCCATCATAATGACGCCCGGGCAAAGTGCCCCGGTTCGCCCTCCCCCCTAGAACCGGCACTGGCTAAGAGCCTGCCTGATGGGCTGAACTATTGAAACAAGATTTTCAACGAGATACGTTCGGTAAATAAAATATTTTATACTAATGCTAGGCATGAACATAATGAATTCTTATAATAGATGCTATTCTTATTCATTATTTTAAAGTTGAAATTTCAAAATGTACAATATACGTACGTTTTAAATATTGTCAAATGCCATGGTTAGGAATTTTACCGCTCTCTCTCTCTCTCTATGACGGATAGACCTCTTTTAAAACGGTTCTGGTAATAGTATAATCAGTCCATAAAAATAAATGTCTTAAATTTAATTTATACTGGTTTACACAGAGGCGGAACTAGGATTTATGACACCCGGAGAAAATGTTAAAATTACGCCCCGTCATAAACCGCAATAGTCACCCCACCCAATTCTACAGATTTTTTTGAAAGGTCGACCATTCGTATAAATTGCGCGGCTTGCAAGTATTTTCGAAAATGCGTCGGTCCCGATACAAAATTTAGGTTATATTATAAAAAAATATGCCTTCAAATATTTTACGCTCGGAGATCCACCAAGATATTATATTGGTACTAAAATATAGGCGTGTACTACCTACTTGCATCTAATCAGTGTTCGAGACAAATATGGTTATTATAATAACGTAATAAATAGATATACGTCAACGGTACGAGTGTTTTCTAAGTATGATTAATTTATATTAAATAGGTAATTGTTAAATAATTTATAAAATATAAATCAATACGAGTGTAAATATATTTGCACTTGAGTATTTATGAGTACCTCTACCTAACTATATACGTTGGTGAGGTATAACGAGTTTTCTGTGTATACGGTATTACTTGGTCGGCGAGGTAGAAGTGCCGAATTAATTCAATATTATCTATACCTGTAAAATGAAGTCGCGTACTATATATTATATTTTTGGAGAATTATTTTAGACACACGAGTGGGCTATAAACATCCTATAACGAGAACATTTTCGTTACCTACTTGTTGTATATAGTTTTACAAATATTATTTACTTTATAGCAAAATATAACACGGGTAATATTGGTACACATAATATATTTTGTGTTTAATCCACGCATTTTAACGATGATTTATCCTATTAAACGTACGTATATAGTTTTAATTTATCAAAGTTACAGGACTATTTACAGGTTTAATAGGTTAGAAATATCTGGACGTAATTATTAAAACTACCGCAGTATTGCAGTAATAATATAATATATTACCGTTATTATTATACTTTATAGATAATCATAGCTATGGTGTATCACGTGCAGTCTCTATACCGGACTGAAAAACGGCGAGATTTCCGCGATAAAAGATCGACGACGATATACTTTAAAGGATTTTTAGTTCACGCGGATTACAATTTATTGCGGATAGTTATGTCGGTATACGAACATTTATAGGTAGGTACCTACCTATATGTTCTCCACTCGGAAAAATTTGATATCTCGCAGCTGCAGAACTCGAGTAAAAAAATAATTTAAAATTTCATTCACGCTGTGTATTCTACAATAATAATTATTATTGTAGTGATTTTGTACCAAACGTTATAAGTATTGACTAATATTACTATTATGTTACTATAACACGGCTTTAAAATGTATAACAATGAATATTCGCAGCGTTTTGACACTCACGTTTTCAAGACCAATATGTCTTGGTACTCGGACCGTTCCTTGTGCAGGACCTGTTCCACCTCCATCGAAAAACTCCTGCCAGGCAACAGGTCCGTGAGTTCGCTGAACCAACCGCTCTGCATCTTGTCCATGATGATGATGGTCGCTGTGGCCGGAATACGGTTATTTCGGGACGTGCAACAAGTGTCGTACACAGACGCGTCCAGCACGTGCCCGTCCGTCCAACGTCGCGGGTGCCGGTAAACTGGACGGGCCGACGACGCGGCCCGCGGTCCTTATCATCGTGACCTTCTCCGACATAATCGCGCTCGTCCAATTGGCGTTTGGGCACAGAATATTCATGTTCTGTGGTTTGGGTGCCAGGTAGCCGCCCAATATATAATGATACACGTCGATAATAAATAATTAATGATTATCGATTTCATAACGCAACAATCATTAATCGATAAATTCTTTTTCCTTTTTTTTTTTTTTTCCATTTGGTTTTATCAAGCACTGCAACGAGACGTATACCTATACCGTCTTATCCCCAGTCGATTTGTGATTATACGCGTACGTACGTCGTAATGTTACGATATTACACGTTATTATCTAACGCTATAATGTTATCGCGCTCGGGATGCCGTGGTCTGAACTCGGGTTGGCGGTTTTCGTTTTTTTTATCGAAATCATTAGATTTCCACATTAATTTGACGGCATTTCATTAATATTATTATAATCATTATGTACGTGTAGCCACATACCCGTAGTCGGTACACACATATTTATCGTGTTTATACGTATAAAATATTAGAATATTACATGGGTAGTGTGCAGGTACTTTGTAGTTTATACGAAAAAATTATTTGAACGAACATGTGCTCTCAAATTATAACAGGTATTTCTGAACGTTTGAAAAGGATAACGTTTTCCAGACGATTACACAATTGATAATAATATTCTCCTCGTTGTAAAAATATCGTCAAACAAAAATGTTAATTCTCCTTTTCAAATTACAACTCCAATTTCAACCTATATAGATACCACAATAATTTGCATAGCGCATCTATTTACTATACCTACCCCCCCCCCCCCCGTTTAGAATTTAGATAGACTGATATGGCAAATATTAGTATCAAGTTAACTAGAAACGAAAGAAATTTTAGTACAGCATAATAATTATTTGGACAGAGAAACAACATAGGCACATAGAAAATAAATTTAATATTCCAAGTTATATAGAAACAGTAGTAATTCGTGTCAATTTTTGACATACAATTTGGCACTATAACCCAAAATTGATCGAGATACAGTTATTTTTTAAAAATGTCAACCTACTCGAATCCGGTAATCAAGGGGTTGCTGTTTAAAAAAATCAACTTGTATTGCACACGTCTACACCGAAGTAACCGTTTTGGTTGCAAAAAAGATTTACAAATTTAAATTATGTTAAATGTAATATGTAATAATCCCTATCTCTCTATGTCAAAATGCGCCATTCAAATTTGAGGTTGTCTGAAAGAAATATTTTGTGTTACCTTATAATTGGAATACATTGTAAATGACAAATTTGTTTCTTTCTTTCGCCACTATTAGTGTCAGTATTATCATAATAATTTTGTATTTATATCAATGTTACTCTTCATTTTGTGAAATATGTCTCATATCGAATTGTATGTTGCGCGCGCTAATAGTGAATAGGCAATTCATGTATGGAGCTACTCACTATAAAACAATAATTGGCTGTTTCTTTCTATGCAATGTATTTTAATTTTCATTATATTTTATAGTAGTTTTCATGGAATAATCTAATTAATTAAACATTTAATTGATGATAACAGTTAAGTACCTACCTAATCATACAACATAGTAATTGACTTCATATGGAAGAAATATAGATGAATTTATCATTTGTTTGTTTAAGAGGATGGGATGCTACACACCCAATATAATGGTATTAAAATAAATTCAAGTTCTATAACTACAAATTTTTTCTTAGTAAGCGGAGAGGCAATATTCATGCAAAATATGAAAGATTAGAATATTTACTATGCCGTAGTGTGGAGTTTTTTTAGTTTTAAAATTTCACGATTTTCATGTTTTTAAAAAAAACTTCACTCTACGTCATAGTAAATATTCTCATCTTTTGTATTTTGTATAAATTTTGACTCTGCGATTATATAGAGAAAAGTTGTAGTTAAAGAACATGAATGTGATTTTTAACAAATATTGTGATTACACAATAATAAAATTTAGTACTTACACATGACTATTTTTAAATTACTTTTAAAATATAATTAAATATTTTTAAATTGTTGGATTTTCATTTTTCTTAAAATTTGCCTATAAAACCCCTTAAAATTGGGTGTATAGCGTCCTCTTAAGCAAACAAATTATTATGTTATAAAGTCGATAGATTTAATTACAGATGACAACATAAAATATTTAAAAATATGGTTTTATTATACATAATTTAGTATAAATTTTAGAACAATGCCTAATAATAATTAAATAAAAATAATAATTTTAATGTACATACCTTATAAAATAAAACAAACATAATTAGTATCACAGATTTAAAAAACAAATGTTTAAAAAATAATTAATAGTTAATGTTAATTGTAAAATTTGATAACTATTGCCAGTAACATCCTTTTTCATGCAGTTCTGGATTGTCAAATATAAATTCCCGCTTTGGCAAAACTATGTTGTTGTTTTTGGTCTTAAATATGAATCATTAAGGAATAATTTTGTTTTAAAAATATACACACCTTAAAAAACAATAGTTTTAAATAATTAATTAGACTATTTTCAAATAAAAAAATATTTTAACCTAAATGAGCGTCGCCACACACATATAATTTTTATTAATAATCTAGATATGTAATTGTTGGAAATGTCACGATTAATTACAAAATTATTTTATAATTTTTTGTATTACATCTAATACATTTTTAATATTTTAAAATGTATTCATTGAAAAAAGAAACCAATACATAATAATTTCATTTATTTATTTATATATATTTACGTCAGACAGCAGTTGACAAAAAATACCATATTAAGAGAATAACAGAGATAAATGTGATAGCAATTAAGATAAAATATTTTTATAAAAATAAAATTAAAATTATCAATAAAAAGTAGTCAAGAGTCAAGTTGTAAGCCAAGGTACACTTTTGTTAGCACTGCCGAGTATCCTATGAAGTGAATGATTATAACTGTAGGCTGTGGAATGATAAGGAACATAGAACTGAGATTGGTTACATGAAGCAAAGGTACTTTGAACGGGATACATGCAAGTAACTTTGAGGCATCTAAAGTGCCCTTAAGGAGGGCAGATAAAAAGTTCCTTACTGTAGTTTGAAAAGGAATGTTGAACAGATTACGTAGCTATTCGTAATCATGGTTTGGTACATTAACTTTGAGTATATACACTACAAAATAGAGAAGCCTGTTTGGAACACACTCCAATTTGTGTTGGTCTTTAGCATGAAATATAGAGAACAAAGACTGTTCAGCAAGGTAAAAACTTGGTGTTACGCTTGATGAATCTAAGGATTACCGTGATGTTGATGTGTCGACAAAAAGAAAGGGAAGACGTAAATTGGATACCAAAATCTTTTTTATTTGAGTGAGAATACGTAATCTAGAAAAGGTAATTGAATGTCATTTGTCTAGATTTAAAGTAAAGCCCAAACAAGTTACCCAAGCATAGAAGAAAATGTAATTCATCCTGCAGAATAAAAGGATAAAGCACAGATTCAATTTTTAGAAATATTTTGATATCATCAGAGAAAAGTAACAATTTTGCATTTTAACATGAGAAGATAGGGAATTAATAAAAAAAGAGAACAGTAAGGGACTGAGATATCTACCTTGGGGAACACCCGAAGTACCTTCAATTACACGAGAAGCAACACCAGCTACTTTTACATATTTACCGCCACCTCTTTCCATCAACATACTTTACTTTACTATATAATTACTTTACTTTATAATTTACTTTACTAATCTTACGATCTCAGTCTCTTCCCTCCTTAATATATACCTGAATCATCTTAATCTATTTTTCCTCATTTTGTCAACAATCGAAGCTACTCCTATACTATCTTATACTAATTCCACAATTTTACCCTCTCCAGTTACTCCACTCATTCACCTTAACATTCTCATCTCTGTTACACTCATTCTCTGTTGTATCATCCTATCTACAGCCCAAACATTCTGTACATTGCAGGTTTCACTTCTGCCTTATAAAATTTACATTTTAACTTAATAGGGATTCTTTTGTCACACAAAACACCTGATGCTTCTCTTCACTTCATCCTGTTTCATATCCTCTTTGAAACCCCCATCTTTCTGTTCATTGGAACCTAAATACTTGAACCTCTCAACCTCTCCCACTACATCCCAACTCAACTATTTCTAGTCTTTCTCTATTCTCTCTGTGTTCACTTTCACCTAAATCATACTCTATATATTCTGGTTTACCCCTACTAATCCTTAATCCTTTACCTTCAAGAGCTTCTCTTCACTCTTGTATTCAGTTCCTTAGGACTCTCTTACCAGAACTATACATCTACAAACAGCATTAAGATACTTCATACTGTATATTCTTTGTTATTTCATCCATTATTAAAAAATATATTAAAAACAATTAATATACTAGAATTTTAAAATGTATCAAAAGGATATTTATAAATCAGTTTGAAAAATCCTGTTCCCAAGTTAATTGGAATGCCCATAATGATACTCTCAGATACTCCGTTTATAGTATCAGTTTGTCCATAATATGCTGCATCAAATAAGTGATCGGCAGTTTTTTCAAACTAAAAATATAATAATATATCAATATTATTTATAGTAGGGAATTTACATTTACAAAATTATAATGTAAATAGGAAACGTTTTATCATTGATTAATAAAAATAATTAAATACCTATATTTAATTAAGTTTTATGAAAATATATATTAAAAGTATTTTTTACCGAAGCAAGATTCAGCACAGACTCTTTCATTTTTGATAAACCAAACCGTGTTATACCTAATAATTCACCTCTGCTTGTCATCAAATCAGCAATAAGCATTGGGTGTCGAGGATCAATTGATATTCCATGATTACCCATTACACTATCTATTTCTGATATTATTGTGGCCCTGAAAATTATAATTAAATTTAATGATTAATTGTGAATTATAAAGGAAAATATGCTATTCTGTATTCTTATATGTAACAAAATACAAATTATAATTGTATACAAATTTATTTTAAGTATACGTTTAGTTATAATATTATATAAGTGAATTAATTGATGATTGATATATATTTTTTTGATATTATAATATACTATGTGAAAAAGTACTCTCCCAAAAAAAGTTGAAAAAACGTTAATACCGACAATGGTATAGCCATCATCTTCTTCGGCGAATTTGTTTTTTATACTTCAATTGACTCAAAATTCTTGACACAAAGTGGTATTGAGAGTAAAAAAAGTTACACGGAGTCATATATGATGAATACGGGACGAAATTTGTAGAGTTTTCGATCAAAAATGCACATACCAAACATGATTTGTGAAACTGAATTACCGTGGGGCAAAATTCAAGAATTATCCAAAATTTTCATAACACCCAAGTAATACTTCTAGATGAGTATAGTGCTACCAACATTTTATAGATAATACATTTATTATGTATGTGCAACACAGGATATTTAAATGAGAAATGTCAGATACATTTTTTTACAGAATGTATATTATATTAATAAAAACATATTAACAAAGGGCTATGTTACAAAATAAAGACAGATTCTTAGTAAATTATTATTTAAGATACACATATATGATAGGTATATATTAGAGATTTATTATTTTACAAGCAAATAATAGTTGATCCAGATTCTAGATCACGGTTATATATATATACTCATGCTATACCACTGTGTATTAGGACACAGTCGCGTGACGTGTTAATGAAATAACAACCAACAGGTTTAGTTGTACGTTCCCCAGTTATTTAAATAAATAATGTTATTTTGAATATTTTATTCTTTGAAAAAAATTATTTTTAAGAGAACATTTTAATCATGTTTCTATGGACTCTAATTTAAATTTTTTCAGACCAAATTTAAAATTATTAGACACCCTCAAACATCCATTGATGACATTTTTGTATCAAATTAAATATAAATATAATTACTACCTATTGAATATTTAATATGTTTGTTATTTAAACATGCTTTGAGAATAGTATTATTATAAATTAATCAAATACATTTCTGAATATTTCTTTGTAAGAATTTTTAATGTGTTTGAAATACTTTTAAAAAGTATTTTACCCAAATCTGTGTTTTTTAAAACTATAACTTAATATTATAGCTGCGGAATATAGGGATTTTTAGAAAATTTTCTAACATATTAATATCATTATTTAATGGGTTCAATTTAAGCTTGTCATACACCAGATCAAATCCGTTATTATTCATACTATTATATGAATAATATGATGTTCGGAACGGAACGCAAATGTCTCGAATTGATCAACAAGCATATTTTGACGGATCCGAAGCGTTCTGAACGGTTACGCAAGCACAATAGTATATTATCCAATGTAGACATGTATATACAACACATAAACATATATGATATAACATTGTAGTCCACGTGCTAGCAGCAAGATAGACGCTACTTTCGTTCGTACCTAATATTATATTTAATTATTAAACAATACATGGAACTCAACTTCTTTTTCCCTTAGTGGTATTCAAGTATTACATAAGCGCCTAAGGGGAGGGGTCTATTTTGTGCTGACAAGTGGATGGGGTGGGGTTTTCATTTATTTTTAATTAAATCATATAAAATTCGGAAAAAAATGTTTTATTATTAAATAGAAGTAGTTATTGGATATATGCTGACGTAATAAAGTTGGGGGGTCTGATATTTGTAGACAAGGGGAAGAGGGTCTATAAAAGAACCAAAATTGTGCTGACATAAATACTTGTCCTCCCTCCTCTTTACTATATTAATATTATGAGCCCACTGTCTTACATTAGTATTTGTAACTACCAACTACGAGTAACGTTAATGAAATTAATTAAAAACTCGTTTTCGTTCTGACACAGTGTGCGGACAAAATTATTTTCCGATCCCGCGGTCCGTTCCAGAGTGTAGCTTTAGAAAATTAACCTATATTTTTAATTGATTTACTTCAGATATATATTTTAAGTATAATTATATTATATACTAGGCATATTGAAATTATAATTACATTTTGAAATAGCAATTGATTTGCAACAATAATTTAATGATTAGTAATAATTATTATTGTCATATTATTTCATTATTCACTTGTATATTAAAATTTGAGAGTACATTCTATATAAAAATAATGCTATTTTCAGTAAAATTGTATACATTTTTACTGTAAAGGTAACGGTTTTTATATAACTTTGCATTACATTAATATGTTAGATATGTTCACAAGTAACTTGTGCTGATAATTCACCCTTTTATCTTTTCTGGCCATATGATAAGATGTTGAGTTCCAACTTGAGTAGATAACTGTGGTCTAGATACAATGGCTACACATTATTAAAGTTGCTATAATCGTAACAATGCAAAGTCAAAGCAATCTAGCTACTTATTTCCAAAAACCATCAACAGAGAATAATTAATATTATACAAATTTGAAACTAATATTTTTAATATATTACATATATTGTAAATATATATATGGGTTCATTCAATCACATTTTCATATAAAAAAATTAGTAAACACATACTTTCCATTATATTAATTACCTGGCTGCTTCTATGCCGAGTGCATTCCACACTTGAAATGTATTATTGCTGGTACATCGTTTTCCTATTACTCCAGGTGTTGCCATCACTTCTCGTAAGTTATCACCTTCAACAAGTAATTTGTAGCGTATTTCATCACCCTCATCTTCCTCGTGAATTACAGCACGTGAGACTGCACTTATACCCTATATCATAAAATTTAAATTTAGTAGTAGTTATAGTTAACCATTAAAATTATCATGTTTAATAAATTGATGATACCTTTATAACAACCCGTTGTAAGTTTTGCATATATACATTAATCCAATTATTTACTGTTTGTGTGCCTTTTAATGGTAAAGCTATACTGACACAAGATTCATTGTCAATATTTAATTGATTAGCTTTTATTCCAATACGTGGGGTTGTAAGAATACTAGAAAATATGATTAGAACAAAATATAGTAAATATATAATGTATAATTTTATTTATACAATGTATTTATGAGATATTTACCTGTCTCTTATTGTTTCAATTGTTACTTCTAATTGCAATAGTTTAATACGGCTCATATCAATGTGTATCAGTAAGTAGCATTCAGTGCTTTCGAGTACAACATCAATATAACTACAAACCTAAAATTATTATCCATTACAAATACACATTATTTATTATTAAAAATAATTTTGTTTTACTTCAGTTAAGGTTGTTTGTTCAATACGAGCTTTAACAATTCTTGCAAATTCTTTGTCTTTGTCGTTTTCTAAGTATGCTGTGATAATAGGAGTGCTAATATTTTTACTAGAGTTAATTATTTCTTTGATTCTAAAATAAAAAAATACACAATATTAATATTAGTGCATTAATGTTTCTAGATTTTAAAATGAAGTATTCATGTTTGAATTTACATTAAATAATTTATAAAACTTAAATTTAATTTCAGTATTATAAGTTATAACTATATTTTGAACAGATAAACAATATAAAAAATAAGACAAAAAGCCCAGAAAGAACCACAAAGAGAATATTAATGAAAAGTGTATTTAGAAATGTAGGATAATAATTTATGATTGACAAATAATAGGTTATGTAAAAATTAATGAATATTATAAAATGAAATTTAATTTGAAGACTACGAGATCAAGAAATAATAATCAACATAGAGTAATGATATGGATCTGTCGCCTACATAAATGAGACAATAGATTAAACATTTAAGATATATTCATTGAACAAAGAGTTAAATCTAAGGGGAAGAAGGGAATATTACCCGCATTAAAAAGGCATAAAAGATAAGGGTAAATATATTATTAAGTTAATTTAAGCAAAACCAACAAACCTAGGAACACCCTGAGTAATATTCATTGAAGCAACACCAGCAAAGTGGAAAGTTTTTAGTGTCATTTGTGTACCAGGTTCACCAATACTTTGAGCTGCTATAGCTCCAACAGGAGTTCCTATAAAAACAATTGATTCTAATATTTCAAAATTCAAATACATTTAATCATCAAAAATTAACCTGGTTCAATCACAGCAGACATATACTTGGAAAGGCAAGTTAAATAAAATTTTATTAGTTGTGTAGAAGTAATTCGTTGTAATTTTGAAATTTCTAAATCCAACCATTTTTTTCTTATTTCTGCCATACGGTCTGATAGATTTTTTCCAAAATTTCTATTTAATACATTATATTAAATTATTAAATTATTTAATAGTTTTAAAATAATCATTAATCATCTATGTTTTTAATATTACTTTAACTCTTCTTTAAACACAGAATTTACATTATTAAAATCATCTGATGATAGCACATCTTCAGTTATTTTTAATATTTCATCAGAATCTAGTGTACATTCGTCATGGCATGGATAATTAGCAGTTATATTGAAATACACGCGTTTAAAATCAACTGGGACACCATCACCTGAATATTTATGAAATTAAACAATATAAATTATTAATAATTATAATATATAATAAAATATTTGTAGTTTAATAAAATTACGATTAAAGTTACAAATTAAGCTCAGACAATAATGACTTTTGAATTTTATTTTTTGACAATTTTAGAGCATAATTTTCTAGCGAATAATGTGTTTCTATTGTAAGCAAATTTAAATAAACACATTTTTTCAAGTGATAGATCATTAAGAAACTGGGATTCTAGGCTCTAGTTATATATTATTTATATTATTATAAATATATTCAATAAAAAAATCCAACTTTACCTTCTGTGTATGTAGGATCTAAACTATCACCTCCAAATTCAAACTGTATGACATCTCCAAAAGCATTACGTACAGTATTATCATAATGAACACATAAATCTTCTAAAGACTAATTAATAGTATTCATAATTTAAAATTATTTCTTTGAATATTAGAATTAGGCAATTTTACTTTGACAAGTCGCCGTTGCATGTATCCAGTTTCCGCAGTTTTCACTGCTGTATCAACAAGACCTTCACGGCCACCCATTGTGTGAAAGAAAAATTCTGTTGGTGTTAAACCTGAATAAAAGCTGTTCTCAACAAAGCCTTTAGCTTCTGGAGTTTTTGCTGTAATGGTTATTAATGTAAAATATGGCTAATGACATGTAAACCATTAACTTACAGAATCGTTTAAAATGTGGTAGAGATCTAGATTCAAATCCATCTGGTACACGATGTCCACTTAATGCTTGTTGACCCACACAAGCAATCATCTGAGATATATTAATATTTGATCCTAAATAATAAAAAAAATAGTAATTGAATTACATTGTGTGGCGAACCAAGAAATGTATAGTCAAACTTCAGTGGCACACAAAAAATAGCTTCTTAAAATTGAATTTTATTTCTATACTTTTGGGTACTAAATAATAAGTAGGTAGTATGTTTAAATAGATAATAAAATAATGAAGGTAGCTAATAAATAAAATATAGAATTCAAAATTGCGAAAAATACTATGGAAGTCTTATGATTTCAAATTCATTATTATGAGATATAAAATCTATAGTATAGGTACTCTGTGAATCAGTGTGTCAGACTTATATACGGACTCGTCACAGAGTATTATTTACGCATAATTTAATTAAACAAATTAGGTAGGTAAAAAATTAAATTTAACAAACAAAATAAAAGATGATAAGAAATATTAAATAATAAAATTAATAATGATAGAAAATATATTACGATTTTGGATATTGGATAAAAATAGTCGTAAAAAAATATCGGCAGAATGGGATTCCAACCGGCATACCCGTATCAAAAGTTCAGTACCATTTACATTCAGCTACAGAATCGATAATAAAGTGGTCGAAATTTATCGTATTTAAACTATTCAGATAAAAAAAGACACTGTTACATATATCAACAGATAATATATACACGCATATTCAGAATGAACATCCCAGTCGGTAAATAAAGAAACGTTCAATCAGGTGTTAAAATGTCTGGAAAATGCAAATCCAAAGTCCGCAGCCGAAAAAGGCATACAAAGGTCGCTAAAACCAATTTTGGAAGTTCAGAGCGATATGATGCGGGTGAACGTCGAGTGAAAAAGCAAATCACATTTTTTCTTACTGGCGTCAACAATTCGGAGCAATGTAAAAACACAGAGAAACGAAAGGCGTAAAAATCTCAAAACGACTGGAGAATCATTTGAAAACGGTATCTGTAAAGGAATAGGTGTCTAGCAGTGACGAAAATGGGTTGTGGAATTAAATAATAAATAGTACTGTTTTTTTTTCATGGAAAAACTGTTTTCAGAGTTAGTATTTTATATAAGATTATTAGAGATAAAAAGATGGTATGGCATATGTGGAAGACAAAAATATGAATATTTATCTTCTTATTTTTACCTTTAGATCCTGAGAGAGCCATAATTAATGGACCATTAGTTGAATGAAGTTCTTGTAAACAAGCTTTACCTACAGAATCTCGAATGCCAGATAATTGTTTTAAAATATTTGCCTCTAAAGTTTCATCCATGTTGCAACCAGGTTGACATTTTAATTCTTTTGCATTTCTCAAACGTATATTTTCTTCACATAGGGCGTTTCTAATAGATAAAACAGTTTTATATTAAAATAATAGATTTATAATAGATTATATATATATATATATATATACACATAATTTCTCACCCATTAATAACCAATTCATTTTTAGAATGAAGTAAATCACTACTAGGTGTTACATCACCAATGCCAATTGAAAAACCTTGTAGCATTAAAAAATAAGACGTAAGACGTGTTAAACGCCACATCACTTTACAACAAACATCAGAACCCCAGTCGGCCAACAATACATAAAATATATTTGATTTACTACCAGAACCTAATGTTGCCTTGTCCATTGTACCAGCCAATAACTCCGAATTTCTTATGTAAACATCTATACAAATAATCATAAAATTTAAGGAAAATCACATTTATATACCTTAAGAGTATATTACTCCAGCAACTGTTTTCTGTCTAACCAACTGAATAAATTTATCTATTATCAAATGTATAGATGAGATCACGATCTAGATAGATCGAACACTATCTATAAAGTATTGTAGTCTTTTTTTTTAAATTAAAAGTTTTTAAGAGGTAATTATTTTAAAATCCAAATAATTTAAATAGATTGGCCGACCCCAAATAGTTGGGAGAGAAGGCGAAGGAGAAGAAGAAGAAATAATTTAGATAGATATTTCTTTTTAAAATTAAAATTTCTAAAAAAAAAAAAAACCACTATAGTATAGATAATTTTGATGACCTTGTATATAAATTTACTCTAATATTAGAATTGACGAAGTTGTAATAAGAATAGTGAACGTAAAGTTATATTATCAGTGTGCTAGACAGACAAAGTAACACGGGTGTAGTATCCTCTTAAGTTAATTTTACATCTAACTCACAAGAATCTCTGAAGCAAAATTCTTCATTGCGAGTATATGATTTTCCTTTACAACGAAGATTAGCCTTTACTAAGCATTTTTTACTAGGCCTCATTATTATACTTAAAATTTGTTTTCCAGTCCAAAGTTTGTAAGGCTATGGAATAAACAGGGCTTTTAAAAATTTGCAAAATGAATTTTAAGTAATTAATATGGAATAATAATTGAAATATACTTTGAGAATAGCTGGACGGGGCAATGATAAATCAATATTAACATCATCACCAGATATTAACCAACCAATAAGCCTACTAGCATCTCTCCGGTTAAGAAATGTATTCTTGTGTGTTAATAAATATGCTCCAGTAATGAAATCTTGTGTGGCAGCAATAAGAATGTCTCCATTTCTTGGTGTGACTAGATTTGACTTATTCTAAAACAATAATTTTTAATTATTTAATAATAATGATCAGAAGTAAAAATGAATTAACTCACTATCATTAACAAACCAGCTTCTGCTCTAGCTTCTTCAGTCTGTGGCAAATGTAAATTCATTTCATCACCATCAAAATCAGCATTATAAGGAGTACATACACATTCATTAAACCTAAAAAATTAACATTTAGGGTCTAGCTTTATGGACAAGCATATAATGACAAATATACCTCAATGTATTATGTTCTAAAACCTTTGCTCGGTGACACATTATACTTAATCTATGAAGACTAGGCTGTCGATTGAATAATACAATGTCACCATCTGATAAATGTCTTTCAACAATATCTCCAATCTACACGGAAAAGAACAATACATGTATATTAAACGTATTAATTCATTGTAAGACTACATATTACAAAATACTTGATATCTTTTTTAATATTTTACATATATTATAAATAGCAAAATAGAAATCATAATTGGATTTAAAGGAAGAGTTTTTTATATTACATTATATTTGTATTACCTATTAAGTATCAATAGTATAGACACAATTTAATAAAACAAATGAAATAATATTTTAGGAAGTAACACTAGATGTAAACATTTGTTTATAGGTATTTAATAAAACATAATTACCCTATAGGTTTATATATTAATATTACTAACTTTCAAATCTTTAGCTATAGCTGGTCTATTTCCAAATCTCAAATATTTTTTTAGCTTAGATCCTTGAAGTTCAACAAAATTAGCACCCGGATGTATTTCGGGCCCATTCATAACTAGCTTACGCATCAATTCAATATTAGCTGGACATACTTTTTGGGGGTATGTTAAAATTTTAGCCATACGTACAGGAACACCAACCTAAAAAGTCAATAAATGCATAAAATTAATGTTGTAAAATAATTTAGATGACATTGATATTTCTTACTTCTTCTATTCGAAGATTTGGATCTGGTGAAATGACAGACCGTGCAGTAAAATCCACTCTTTTCCCAGACAAATTACCACGGAATCGACCATGTTTTCCTTTCAAACGCTGGACACAACCTCGAGCAATTTTTTTTGGCTAAATATACAACACAATAAAAATAAAATTTATTTAATAATTTTACAAAAACTTTTATTATACTTTTATATACCATCATTGTTCGCGAAACACCAGATAAATCACTATTAATATATAGGGCACAATGTAATTGTAAATATTCCCAGTCCTCGTGTAGTAATTGGGGTTTTGCTCCAGACAGTTTATGTTTCACAATCACATCATTAATAAATAAGACTTCTGATAATTTTAATGTTAGGTCATCTTCATTTCTAAGTATTACATAGTATTAACATTGATCTTCTTACAAAAATATAAGTTGATAATTGTTCTTACGTTCCAGATCGTATATCAGATACGGCAGATGGACGAATACAATTTGGTGGTACCAACATTCTTGTCATTAACAACCATCCAGGATTGGATAACTCAGGATTCATACCCAATAATATAATGTCTTCATAAGGTATAGATAACAATAGACGTAGTACTTCTTGAGGATTAAGGTTCTCATTAAATATATAATTTCTCATAGATTCAACTTCTTTATTATACTTAACCACATCATTTAAAGCACCTTTATTGATAAATATAATAATTTTAAATAATATAAAACCGTTAATATTGCATAAATAATGCTTACATAATTTATTTTCAGCTTCTGCACCAGGTTTTTTATATCGGTAACGATCATATGAGATTTTTAAGATACCATTTTTTTTTACTTGCCCTACAATGTCTTTACAAAAAGGGCATATTTGCACTTTTTTTGCTTTGGAGTGAACTTCTTTGAAAACTTTTTTACGCATTGTGTAAGTTAAATTCTTGTTTCTTAATTTTGTATAAAAGAACATTCTATCTTCTTCGTTTAATAACACTTTTGCACAAAAAGGATTCTGAAATGTATTTATTATTATTGTACCAACATAGAAACGCGATAAAATGTAAAGAAAGTAGGTATAGGAATTCCGGGTAAGCTCACTTTACAAATTGTTTGTAAAATAGTTATAACAGAACTGAAAAATCCGACGTGGAAAACTGGTAGTTGTAAATCGATGAAGCCTAAATGTCCGGGACAATCGTTCAGTCCTTTGTTACAAGTCATACACGTTGCATCTTTTTGGTTAACACCCTGCCATAACAGAAAAATTACAGTAAGGAATCGATAGGTAGTCAGGTTACCTATTTGAAATTCCATAGTATTTAAACTCACCAATTTATGATCGAGCACTCCGTACGGATGAGGCGTACGCGTAGCATTATTATTGTTTATAGCGTATAGATTCCTGGTGTTGATGCACAAATGTGACTTTCTTTGGATGTCTTGGGGATTGTCCACGGTGAAGCTAATTTTTGATCTGCAACACGAATAATCGTCGTTAAACGGTGTTTTTTTTTTTTTTCGAGAAGTCATTTTTAAATTACTCACATGATACGTGACCCGTCGGTATCCCTGTACTGTTCTTTGACCATGTTCGAGGCTTTTTGTGGAACCTTCGCTACGATGAAACTTGACAAACGGTCGTTGGGAAACTGTTAAAAAAAAAAACGGTGGTCATTCGTTCATGACGAAAATTGTCTTTAAACCGCAGTTATTTGCGAACACGATGCGGCACGTCGGGTACCGGAGTGTTTGATGCGGTACGGTATCACGGAATGATATCAGGGAACGTATCGCATGTGCTCGACGAATCTGATTAAATTATTTCTTTTATTCTATGATGGCACGTCGGCGGCGGGAGTTTTAAATACTTGCAAAATATAATGAGCACCTATAATATTGTTTACTGAATACAAATTATAATTTGATTATGATCAATTCAATTCGGGTTAGTATTCGTGTATTTATCATTCTATTTAGTATTTCGTGATAGCGTGTATAGATAACTATTTGTATAAAATGCAATATATTTTTTTTAAATAAAAACATAAATTAGTTCGAGTATCATTTTTATCGTTCAATTTATACAGTCGCATTTATGCGTGCATTTTGTTTTTTTGAGCACTGAAATTGATGTGTCTTTCTCACGAAAATTATAAGAATTATTTTTTTACCGACTTTGATGGATTGCGGCTGACGGATTTATCGATTCCAACGCGGTGTGTTTGTGCGAGTAGTATTCGGTATTCAGGTACCTACTACCTACAAGAAAATGGTATTTTTGTCCGTGTAAAAACCGTAAGAGGATGTTACACTCGCATTTGTTGTCTCTGTCTATCTAACAGATAATATAGAAAAATCACACTACGCAGAATTGAAATTTTGGCGTTTAGGTTAAATTTAGAGTATAAACACCCATTACAAAATTTAAAGGGAGGAATATTTTCGAGTGAACCTCATGGGCATTTTGTAAAATATCGTCTGACGAAAAAATTAAAGCTATTTAAAAATATCAAAAACTAAAAATACCGTAACTTTTTTTTCTGACAATATTTTACAAAAAGCCCATGAGGTTCACTCGAAATTATTCTTCTCGTTAAATTTGATAATAGGTGTTTAAGCTC
>JAIPRL010000203.1:5386-99678 GCA_025469235.1 Pemphigus obesinymphae
AGTCATTATTTTCGAAATTACGACGAAATTAAAATTCTCGATTTTACAAAATCGTATTTTTCGTAATTTTTTAGTAGTTTTTGCTTACGCATTAAAAAACTATTATGAAAATCGAAAAATGACCTCTCAAAAGTACCAACCAGATGCAATTTGCTACCGGAAACAGGGTATGAGTGTAAAGATTGGAACACTCCTTCTGGTAGTAAATTTGTTAACAGAGAAAAAAAAAAAAATAAAAATAAAAAATAAACATCATTGTAAAACCACTAGCTCCCTCGTTACGCTCAGAATGTAAAATATTGCTAGAATGTTGTTTGAGCTTCCGTAAAAAAAAAACAAACAAAAAGGATTTTCGTTTTTACCAATAGCCATGGAATTTTAACAAAAATTTAAAAAGTTAATAGTACATTAATAAGATCTTTTTTTTTTTTTTACTTTTACAGCAATAGCTATCCAGAGTATCAACATACTAATAAAATAAATAATAATAATAGACAGGTGTTTGATTTTCCTGAGTCACAAACTCTTCTATATCGATCTTTCAATGGAGGTAACGTATAATGAAATAACATGGATGCAATGTAATAATAATGTACACAACAGGCCCACCCTGCACATAAATCTATCGCTATTATTTTACGGCTTATACGTGAAAAACCCTTCTAGTGATTACCTCTGCCAAGAATGCTAAATATGGTTCTTGAACAATAAGTCAGGTAGAAACGACGGAATTTCGACGGAAACAATCAAAAAAAAAAAAAAAAACCTTCTTTTATTTTTGTTTAATTTTTAGAAAACGAAAGTTTTAATATTTAAAAAAAAAAATTTTGAACGATGCACGCTCCCCTTGATTTCATACAATATAACTACATTTAGTACACACGTAGGTATTCGGAACACAATCAAACATCGTGCCCAGAAAACCAGATGAAATCTGCAGCGGCTATAAAGCAATAATGATAATCACTAAACTTACCTGTAAGTTCGGAGGACAATGGTCTAAAAGTTCCAACATATGTCTGATGTTTTGCGCGTCTTGTATGATAAAGTTTAATTCCATGTCGAATTCGCCGCCAACCAACTGTAACAGAATTAAATCATATTCTCGGTTAGTTTTGAATACATTATACAGTAAACTAGCCAGAATACCCGGTTTTGCCCTTGATTTCTATTTCTGTTCTCATTTTCCACCCTTTCCAATATACGTTATGAACAATAATATAAAAATATTATTTATATATTTCACAAATTAACAATAATACTTTTTAAATATTTATGCATTTTTCATATTAACATAGGCATTTTAAAATTTTAATTATGAGATATTGCAATTATTACTCGGCTTTACCCGAAAAATATAAATCATTTTTTACTTTATAATTTTCACCTTTAATATACTACAGCTAATAATATTCGAATGTAATTTATTGGGATTTGGTTGTATTGCTCGGGAAATTTATCCATGTATCTAGTCTATAGATAAAATGATTAGGTAATTAATTGAATTGACTTTAAATTTTTAGGATAGTTAAAGTATATGAAATTGGTAAAATTCTTGTTTTTATCCGGCTATAAATCTATAAATCTTCTATTCGGTATTTCCATGTCTGCATGTTCCACTCATCGTTTGTTATAACAGTTATAAATAAATATAGGTAAATAAAACTCCTATATTTCATAATTAAATTGTTTATCAACAGTTTTGACATTAAACCATAATTAATCGTCTTCTTTTGCAACTATTTGGAGTCGGCTATCCTGGCACTCAACTTCCATTTAACCCGATCTTTTGTGTCCTCGTCACTTATACCGGCCGTCTTCATATCACCCTTTAATCACATCTAATTACATTTTTTTCGGTCTTCTTTTTTCCCATTCTCCTTCTACATACATTTAAGTTACTAACGGGACTGCCTCCGTCTCTCTCGTCTTACAACAATATATTGGACCTATCTCAATCTTTTATTTTATTGATTATTGTGCCGTCACATTTTAAATCATAAACGGACGTCGCATAGATTTCTACATCATCATTGTGCACACAGGGATAATACATAGATAAAATCTGTTGAGATATAGATATAGTATAGTGATTATAGGTATTTTACAGTAATTGTAAATTAATAAAAAAAAAATAATACATATTTTTACTGCGTGATAGGGTTTTTACTAATTATATCAATCTACATGGATGAATCAGAAACATTCTGCATCAGAAAAAGAAAACAACTGTGGATAATGTTAGTATCGAACAGTTAATAAACCATACACATTTCAATTTCGTACAAACAAACAATAAGTCAAATTAACTTTCAGAATTATATGTTTAAAAATACATTCATTTATAGTATATATATACTGAGAGGGAGAAAGAGTGACGGCGTTAGATGGAGTTGACGTGGTGGTAATTTTCCTCTTGTAGAAATATTATCTCCTCGGAGTTAAAAAAATATTAAAAAATTAATTAAATATTTGCAGAGGGTGAACACTGCTGCAGATGCAGTGCAACCGATTGAATTACTGTGGACCCCGACTTGTTTTTTTAATGTTCGGTGCTTACGAAAATTATAAACGAACCTCGTTTATTACAACGGACAAACGCCGCTGTATATGTGTATATATATATATATATATATATAAAAAATAGCACGTAAATCTCAAATTAAAAACCAGCTGGATTTTAACTTATGTAATATACAGTATACCGGAAACTTTGGCAATTAACATATATTAACAACTGTCAAGGTTGTTGAAAAAACATTCAATGTAAAACATAATAAGTATAAAAAAAATGTCGGCACTATTTTCGGATTAAGTGTTAATGAAACCGATAAATCTATAACGACAATCTAACACAACAATACATGTAATATGGTCCTCGAAATATTGGCATCTACTTATTTTATAAATATAGATAGGTATTATTATAACTCCAAAAACACTACTTTAAAATTTCCTTGTTTATCTTAAACATGTTTTTAAATACATAATATTGTTATTACCCCATTCCATACTTTAATTTAGTGTTTTTTTTTTGTTTTGTTTTGTTTAATATTATTTAACCAACAATACAAGAAAGTTAGTCTATTGTTCCCTCGGTTTTTGGGGAGGATAGTGTATTATTATTATCATTTTAGATTTGAAAGAAATGATAAAACATTGCATTCAAAAACCGATGAGCAAAGTTCGGTATAATATTATTTTCTTTACGCTCGAGAAAATTACTGGCGAAATTGAAAAATTACCTCTCTAAAGTATCGGTACCAACTAGAATGAATTTTCTATCAAAAAGTAAAATCGTACTTGAAATTGTATACATAAAACAAACACATATCATTGTAACACTAATATATTCCTTGCTAAGCTCAGAATCTAATTAAAATAATTTAATTAAAAAAAAAAAAAAATTAGTAATTGCCGATAATGGTGGTCAAAAAGTTTTCGAATTTTTACAACATAAATACACTGTTGTAATAAATATTTGGTGTAAATTTAAAAATGCTCATTATAATATTTTTATTGCCGTTTTCTGTAGGTTTTCTTTACATTAAAAAAAACTACCGAGCAAAATGAAAAATCATTCGTTAAAAAAACAACTACACTAATTTTTCTCAATCAGAATGCTCTTTGCCTAAAAACTCTTTTAGGTCAGAAAACTATAGAAATACAAAATAACAGATCATTGTTCTTTTGTTCACTCTGACTACGCCATTGATTTTAATAATAATTTAGTCAAATTTATGTAAGAATATTGAAAATTAAAATTGTATAACGAATCGTTATAAAAAAAAAACTAATAATAATAATATATATACTGTATAACATAGAATATGTTTAGTAATAACTGCATTTGTTGTAGACTAGATGTAGTTTGTATGTTCTATAATATAGTTTGAACAGTTATCGTAATAAATACAAATACGAGCAAATTGAATTCACTATTTATAACAATGGTACGTTCAACATCGCGTTATCATATTATTATCGTTGCGAATAATGTCATCTGCGGTTAATATAGCACAAGGCGGCGACTAAAGTGGAGGGCAATAATAATATGAAAATATATAAATGGATAGATTCATACAATACACAAAACCCTTCAATTTAATTTAATAATAATATAAACACTTTATCACTTTCTTTTACAATTCAGTTTCAGAGTGTTTAAAATACATTTATATTGATGAAAATTGTGACGGTTGAAAAACACAAGCGAATAATTATTATAATAACCATCAAATTAATTTGTTTCATCGCGTACATTTCCAAGTTTTTATAGGTATTATTTAACGGGAAAAGGTTGATGAATCTGTGTCGTGAAAATGTTGAAATGTTAAACGAACATTCAATAGTATTATAGTCCGATATCAGATATGCACACCATAATATTTATATGAAATGAAATTTATTGTATATTCTATATACGAACATTTTTTTTTTCGATTATTATATCTGTACTCGAGAAATAGAACGAGATCCAAGTCCAATTTTATCAAAATTGTGGTTATGATATTTTTTTGTCGTCACTCACGACTAGTGAATCCAGAATTTTCTTTGCAGCATTGAAAAATAAATGATGAAAGGTACAATTAATATCAGCTTCGAGTCCAAAAACATCAAAATAAATATTTGTAGAGCAAAATGGTCCAAGTGCGCAGACTATCTTATAATTATTATTAATATACCTACACTATATTTGTACAACCAATGTATATATTTCGTATATATAAATTAGTAATATTTCTTGTTTACCTAAACTTGTTATTATTATACATAAAACATAATATCGATGAAGTAATCGAACTTTAATGAATATACTTAATAGTATTAATATTTAGAGTAATTTTAGTTTTTTTGGCTATCCTGAAATGTTATGAAAATTGACTGGAATCGTATTATGCTTTTCAGGTTATAGCCATACGAGTACACTGCATAAACTAGAAATTTTCATTATTTTGAAAAAGGAAAAAGGACCGAGACAATTTTGTGTTGTTGTGGTCAACAGAAATATATAAAATGATCGTAAAAATACCACTAAAATAACAATATATACTTACCGGCTATTTAATACCTACTTTACCGACAATATGTATACATAATTCAGTCATTATAATATAATACGTATAGGCATTATTATAATATACACATTCCCTAGTCATTATATATAAAATGCCTTATCAAAGTTATTGGCAATATGTTTATTGCTCGAACTAAAAATACCCATAGATATTGATGATAGTAACCGATTTTATGATATATCCATTTACTGTTATCAATGCAGGTTAAGATCCATTAATCGATTACATTGTGTTCAAATTATATTTAGTATGGTGTACAACGGTCATACTGAAATACAACTCATTTAATTTTTGTGTATAATTTAAAATTTATTAATATTATAATAGAGCGTTTTTATGAACAATTAAAAGTCATAAGATAATCCTCGTAGTATTTGGTTGTATAAAAGGTCGGTAAATAAGTGTTAATTATTTTTTTTTTCGTACGCACCTAAAACAAATTATTTATGGGCGCTGAGAGACCTATTTGCATTTTTTTTTTTTCATAATTTTTAGTTTTTAATAAACATACAAATAGTGAAGTTTTTTATTTGTCAAATTAAAAAAAAAAATATTACATTGAATTTATTTTCCTAAGGGCCATATGAAGTCATTTTTATACTAATACACCATATTAATTATAAATACTATTTATAATCAATGCTATACCTATTATCATTACATTATAAAATATGGAAATTGTTTAAATTTTTTCGAAATAGGTATAACTGTACCTAGATACATAATTTCAAAATGGTTTTTTTTATATCTATTCAAAATGGAAAAACTATTCATTTATAAAACCTTTTAGTTTTAAAATTTGGTCTAAAACCTGGGATTTTTACTTCAAATCAGGAAATATTTTTGATTTCAGATGTCAGATTTATAAATTATAATTTGTGCCTTAGATATGTGTTAATTATACAAGATAATAAGAAATTGATATTTCCTGTAAATGAGTTATATGAAGTACTAAAAAAGCTCATCCTTAATCGGTCATGGTGAATGGGATTGTATGATCAAAGAAATTTCCAATAAGTTTAAAATATAGCTCGTAGTGTAGTTGAATTATTTTTGAGCTTATGTAAACTTTGTTATGAAGCACAAAAGACAATTCAAAAAGATTTAGGTTTATTTCAAATAGTTATTAAACCAATAGTTTTTACTGAATTTAATTCACATGACGGTAAATATTCATTTCATTTTCATGGTCTATCAAGTCCACTCGACAAAATTTGTCACCTTGAAACCTTTATAATTTAAACTAGCAGAAATGTTTACACTAATAGGAGTCTTGGTATATTACAATCTAATAATAGAAAGAATTTTCTAATAAAATTGTTTCAAGTCTTAAAGATCATTGGCCTGAACTTAAAATAGTACATGGCAAACCCAGGCATAGTCAGAGCAAAAGTATACTTTTGCTTAGCTCATTTTCCACTATAGTATAGAACGAGCTAACCAAGACATAGAAAATATGCTGACAACAAGAATGCAAGAACTAATGAAATAGAAAGCCTATCACTTAGATATGAAGACTACTCTCTATGAGTCATTATTTAGATAAAAATTACAATAGGATTAAATAAGTTAAATTTACCTATAGATGTCTTCAAAAATATCAAAACAGCAGAATATTTAGCAGTGATGATAGAAAGTGAAATAATTCCAAGCACTTCAACTACAGATAAGGAATTAGAGAATCCAATTTTAAAAATTATATCCAATAACGACAATGCTATTAATTTGCAGAAAGAAGCAACAACAAATCTACAAAGTATAAGGCTGATAAAATGAAAAAGCTTTCAGGCAAAAAAATGTCTTCCTGTTGAAAAATAGGAATTCAAATTTAAATTCAACGGTTCGGATTCCAGTACCAGATGTTGACAATGGCCGTTTAGATACCCGTAATATACTAGCAGTTGTTACTGAGGTGCATATTGAAAACATTTTAAACAGGTTTTTGACGTTACTTAATATTAATAATGTATTTTGTAATAGATTATAGATGATGGTTTTTATCGGCTAGATACTAGGAATAGAACTTCAAGACATTTTAGGCCACAGTTTACTGTTTATAAAAAAAAAAAAAAAAAACTATTGAATTTAGATAGATTTAGGTAGATACCAGCGTTGCGATCTGTTATCAGTCAAAAACCGACAGGAAGTAGGCAAGGGTTTACAAAATAAAACCCGGTGTCAAAGTAAAAAATATTTGTGTGTTAAAAACAAAGTATTGTGTAACCCTCATTGTCATTCAAAAAGAACAAACGGATACTATATTTTTTTTTATCTTTTCCTCGCCTTTTTTTGTAATTAAATGCTTTGGAAATGTTTCCGTGAAAGGTTTAAAATCGACTATCTCAATGACATATCATTGACGTGGATATATTGTCAAAACGTTTTGAAAATGTTTCTATCGTAGAAAACGAATGTTATACACGTATTGTAACCATTTTAATATATATTTTTTTTATATATATATACAATATTATAACAACACATCTGAAATAGGTACGTAATTGTTATCTGGGTGCACTTTCGACGTTTTTATATGAAATAATAATAAATAATGTAATAAAACTATCGAATATTATTTCTCAACACTTTGCCCAAATTAATTAAGACATTCTATAAAATGTCTAAAATTTACCGGCATTTTATGAAAGCCTAGGCGTTGTATTAAATGACAGAATGACATATATTTCCGTTAACATATATGTATATGTATAATTGTACATACAAATCCTCGGGTTGATCAGATGAGGCGTAACACGTATGGAATTTAACCTAAAGTTAACCTAAGTTATTCGATCGGATAATATATAGGTGTAGCCAGGTACGTCATGTATATGACACGGACACGTATGAAAACGATTTAATTTTGATTAAAATTGATTAAATTTGTCACAAATTAATGTAACTTGAGTATACGAAATCGCTTTCTTCGGATTATTTAGATGCGATTACTAGTATACACAATTTAAATTAAATCATGCACAAACGTGTATGAGTAAATATATATATATATATATATGTATGTGTGTGTGTATGTGTGTGTATCTATATATGCATACTCAACTATAATATATAATATATAAACACTAAATCTTCAGCCATCTTGTTTATAATAACAATAATAATATGTAATGGCATTTATTCGCGTTATGATATTACGTTACATAATACGCGCACGCATTACATAACGACACGTGTCGGTAAATAATTTAATTTCGTTTGTTTTACATAGTCATATTGCTGCAAGTATACTTAAGAACGGCGAATTTTAAAATGTAATCTACACACAGGAAAATAAGATTAAACGCAATATTTATAATATTAACATAAATGTTGTTACCTATATATTATATTTATTATATTACGATAAATACGATTATATATCGGATTGTCGGAATAACAGATTTTAAAGAGACCATAACAAATAATATTATGTTATTAGTTTTTCTCGGGCATATTATTGACCACAAGAGCTCTAGGCGACGGGCTTAACTTATTTAACGAGTTTTAAAAGTTAACAAACTAGCAAATCTCCCTTTATCTCCCTTAATGGTCAATGTCAGTTATGAAATAAGTGCACCCAGAGAAAAGCACGTATTTTTGCACGATAGAAATTAAAACAACGCAAAGGAAAACTTTTAAAAGACATAGTATTTAACCATCTAATGATTAATTGTCCGATTTACCGGCGAAATCGCAAAATCGATTAAATTACGTATAAATATAGGTACCTATCTACTCTAACGATATATTTTAATAAGTACTGAATTGTATATACATATTATATATATACTTTACACAACCCTTTGAAAACCTTTTAACGTCAGAGTCTTGTACTAATTTTGCACTTGTAAAATATTTCATAAACTGCGTGCATTTTTAATGTATATTTCACATAACCATATGATGATATAGGTGTGTAGCGAGTAGGTATAAAGTTATCATGTGTTATATAGTAAGATTTTGTGGCTTGAATAATTCATACATTTATGTGCAGACATTAAATGTATTTATTGCTTAAAACCGCTTGATGTGCATTAAACTACGAGTATATTAAAATATATTATGCATAATTATTTTTTGATTCTCAGAACGGATACAGAGCAAAACTTTGGCCAGAGGAAGGCGACAGTTTAAAAGATATATTATTAAATTACAAATGAAAACTTTTAGAATAACGAAAAAGTGTGGTTTTTTTTGGGGGGGGGTGGGGGGTGGAGGGAAGCATGACAATTTCCTCCTCAATCAATTTGTCCTCATTTGAAACGTATAATAATAGATAGTATGCGACATAAATGTATACAACTTATTTTTATTTTAAGACTTGTATATTAGATATAAACGCACCTACTTTAAAACTCATTTTTATTTTAAAAACATTATATTTACACACATTTATTTGCAGTGATACTAAATGAACCGAACTCGTTTGGAAAATACTACTGACGTATTTAATTTCAACTTAAATTGCATTCTAAACTTTCAACTAAACCATCTAAGTATATATATATATATATACATACACACACACATTATACGTATAATGTATATAGTTTGTAAACAGCTTTCGGATTTCGCTATATAGATAACCTATATACGGCGTAGTAATCGATAGTTACAGTCGTGGAACAGCCTTTCCGTCAAAATGTAAGTATATTATATGACGCGATCTCACAATTTATTTATATCGTGGTCAAAGTGACTATAGTTATTTCATTGACCGTTTTTATCCCCTCACCGATTTTGTTCATAAAAATGGACCACATTAAAAAATATGTACTTTTAACTATATATCGTTTCTACTATATACCTATGCACGACAATAATTATTATAAAATATATAAAATCCGCAGGTATATGTATTGATTTACTTGCAAGACGAGTAATGGCCAGCGTATAGAACGGTTAAACCTATTTGGAATGGAATTATCAGGCACTTTTCGAACATCTTTATGAATACAAAATATATATATATATATATATATATATTATATTGTAATATACAAACGAAATTATTTTTAAACTTATTAACTCGACTATAGTTAATTATTATTGCCGAAAACTAATTAACTTAATTAGTTTATTTTTAATTATAAAAAGTCATGATTTTACAATTAATTTGTATAATTGTGTTATTCACTAGTTAAGTTAAAATAGGATCGGCGAACAAATATCGCGAATTCGTTTTACATATATTAATTAAAATTCAAGTATAGTTATAGTAATCAAAATTCGTTTTCATACATCCAGTTAGATTCTAATAAATTTGAACTGACTTATAAAATCCTTTACAACGATAATGTACACAATACTTTTGTTTTAATATGCGGCTCTCTGCGGACGAGCATTATACACTAAAAATACCAATTTTTTGTCGACTGATTGAAGCCCTATAAATATTTTGAAAACTGATATAAATTTTATAAAAACTTTTTCTACTCGAATCTCCTTTTAATCGAATTTTTTTATATTTTTTTCCTATTTATTCCTTAAAATGATTTTATGAAATCGAAAATCACTAAGTATCAATTGATCAAATATTAAAATATTGGATATAAAAATTAAAAAAATTTAAAGTCAATTTGTTAATAAATTGAAATCTATTTTTCAAATCTAAATCGGACTTTACGATGAACGAAACTTGGATACTTTTAAGTAATATGTAGAAGAAATCCGTGAAACGTCAACGATCATACATATACATATATCATACATATACATTACGTGTGATGCCTGGCGCGTACATTATCGTTGAGGGCAATAATGATATTATACTGGTTATGATAGAGGGGTTGGTTTACACATACTAATATTATTTTACACATGCACACATAAATACGACGTCTTCGTATAATTTGAAAAGTTCCAATACAAGACCCATTAAAATTAGCCCTCAGAGATCCGCCTTAAGAGGACGCTATACATGCATTTTAACGGTATTAAACCACGTTCTCACTTTCTAAGTTCAACTTCTCTCCTAGTTATCGTAAACGTTTAAACAGAATATTATATATCTACTATAGACGAGCATGGATTTTTTTTTTTTAGTTAAAATTATTATTATTTTTTTTTTTTTTATAATTTTAAAATTATTTCACGTTTTTAAATCACAATTCTTAGATGTTTACGATTCGAGTTATCGAGGTTCCACTGTATACGTTCCGAACAAATACTCAGCTAGCTATAGGTACGCTCAATCTTGGTTTAAGTTCTCATATTTTATTTAGTGTAATTATTGCTCTTTTATGATAATTTTTGATCGAACTGAGATCAGAAGAAAGGGACAAGTAGTTTTGGAAAAAATTATGTGTTTACACAACAATAAAAAAATGGTACAGATATGAGACTATTTTCATAGATTACAATTGAAATGAATTTTAAAATTTTTTAATTGTTAAAAAAAAGAACGTCTTTACAATTGCCTATATAGAACCCCTTAAAAAATGGTCGGTGTAGCGTTTAATTCTTGCCTTTTTAGGGATAGAAAACCTTTAATTTTTCGCAGAAATTGGCAATGAACTTTTTTACCATATCATAATATACATTCACAGGCATGTCTACTGCCCACTTGTTTTTAGGCACTTCTGGCTATTGTATGTGTAATCTTATAAAAGTATAGTGTGGTTTATTCAGATGGGGAACGATGAAGCGATGATGTTGATGATGATGATGATGATGATGATGATGATGATGATGATAACAATGATGATAATGGTAATGATAATGATGATGATACGTTATATTTGACCTATATAGTATCGGATGGATGGATAGATTGGATTGTGATATGGGGCTTATGGAGGTAGTTATATACATTTATTGATATGTGTGTGTGTGTGTGTGTGTGTATAGGAAACAAGTAATACGAATGAATCAGCCGTTGATTGGCTTTGTCATCACACAATGGCACACAATGAACGTTCATTAAGGTATTTTGTAGGTAATTCGCATGAAGTGGCACATGAGGTTGATAAATGCCAGCGCTCTCTGTGGATCTTGTTCACCGGAAAAGCCGCAAAACGATTTCCCCCCCCCGATAAGACGACGTTACATATACGCCATTCAGACATTATTTACTGAATACGGACTGATATCGCGTCAATATTAAGCAAAAACAGATAGGTATCGCGGAAGAAAAAACTGCCGTCTCAATATCCGCATGAATATTCTGATCATGAGGTTTGTTTGGTTTTTTTTTTTAAATATTATTTTTCACAAATATATCGTGGACAAGACGATGGAAAAATTCATTTCCTTATCATTTGTCGTCTGAAGCATATATAGTGATAAATATAATATCCAATAAGTAGGCACTGAAAACGGTGAATGCTAATAAAAAAATATAGGGTAACTTATAATTACTCAATTCGGTCCTAAAAATATGCATTTAAATAATTGTCAATAATGTGATATTTTCGTTTTTCTTAAAATTACCGCGGCCGTGTAATAGTCACTCAAATGTATGCATGCGTGCATTACTCAATATTAGATTCGTTCAGCATTCAGTAATGCAATTTAAATCACTAGTAAATATTTAAAAAAAACCAAGTGACTTTTAGTGTAAAAGAAAGTTGTAGACATGTACCAACAATAAATACGTATATAATACCGTGATGGTTTATTTTGAGATGATGTGACACGACGACTATAATAATAGAGCACTTGTAGCATTTTCGTAAATTTTCGTAATCTCGTCACGACCAAATACATCGGACCTGCCGGACGTTTACACGTGTTTACACGTGCCGAATGTAGTAGTTTGCCGACAAATTTTAAAGTACAGGACACCTAAAGGTTATAATATGTGTATGTTTAGCATGAACAAAATTTTTAAACATTAGCATTATCGATAATAAAGCTAATGGACGTTAGCAATTCGACGGATCCAAAGAAAATAGACGCGAAATTAAGATCGTAGAAAGAATTTTACGGCAGTTTAAAATATTATAATACCGTCAAATTGACAGTGTGTAAAATAGGTACTTTGCTGAGTTGACTTTACTTACTTTGATGAATCTGATTTTTATTTAATTGAACGTATTATTACATCTATATTATAAATCTGAAAATTTAATTTTTACTAAAAGATTGTATAGATTCGAGGTTTTTTTTATGAGAAATAAAATGAAATTTTCGGCATTCGACATTTAAAACAAACCTAAATTGATTAAATTAACCGCATAAAGTTTATATGGAACGAACATTTTAATTATACCGTGTGCACTCAAAGGCAAGTTCAAAATTAACGTTTACGATGAATAATCGGAATATACAACAACATATACACGATAAGAATATACAACTTAAGTTTCGAATGAAACGCGATGACATCACTCATTAACCAGTTAATTATTTCATCAGTTAGCATTTGTATATGTATTTGGAGTTGATGGTAATTATATACCACTAGCACATAACGATAAGTATAACCTACAAACTGCGGCTATATAATTTTCGATATTTAACGAGTATATAATATACCTACCTACCTATATATATATATATAGGTACATAATTAATACACGAACTTTTGGTTTGGAAAAAAAAAAATACTGAAACGCCCTCGACTGGATCGTTAAGATCTCAATTGAATATTACGATTGATGAGTGGAAATAATAATATATAAGTACGACACCTGCAGCATTTTACCGTACGTGGATTTCCCCTTTAATTTAATTTACGGATAGGATTTTTTTTTTAACATATATTCATAAAAAAAGGCAATTGAAAAATTATATATATAAAAAAAAAGAAAAATGTAATGCAGAGCCACGAGTGACATGGAATATTATACGAAAAGAATAGTTCCGATGCAATTTCGTGGAGTTTTTTTTTTTTTTATACAGTCCAGTGCTTTTTTTGTTAGGCTTTACTCGACTGAAAGTGCGGGAGACGAAAATGTCGAGGAATAATTTCTGTGACTCTCGACGTCCAAATTTTAATTAGTACAATATGGACGACGAGTTGTTTAGTTATTGTTTTTTTATAATTATTATTATTATTATTTTTTTTATCCGTCGATGTATTGATTAAGACAAGACGAAGGGGAAATATGTAAAATCGATTTTCCTAAATGGAACATAATATGATATAAGAAACATCATCGTTTATATGACGAACATGTCTGCTAAACATCTGTGCAAAACATACACTTTGTTATTGGTACAAGCGACTGAAAAGTCTACGACAAAAGGGGTTACTTATTCCAACAAATGATAGCTACACCGGTACGACATTTTAAACGAATTTTAAAAAAATATATACATATTATATATAGGATAGAACTATGTGTGTTTTTTTTTTTTTGCTTATCGACTAATTTGTAAAATTATTTCAAGTTTCACACAATATGTGGACAGCATATTATATACGTACATGTAAGTGGGGCAATACAATTCTAAATACGTTACTGAGTATGGTGTTGACTGTTAATTACAGTTAAGTAATCAACCGTATTAAATATTATATAGTATGTGCCAAACGATATTTTTTGATTGCAATTATACGATGAATAAGTTGGAATTACGTAAAAATCAAAAAAAAGTAGTGTCCGCGAATCGCGCACAACCAAAAACAAAGAAGGCAATTGTATTCAACTAAAAATGCGGTGGAGAACCATTCAACAAAATTTGTAGATTTGTATAATAATGTTCGGAATACATACACACGAAAATTGCATTTATTACCTACACGATTCTATACATGATTTTAATAATACAATTTTTCATTGACACTTTCACAGAGTATAGTATGTTATTCTCTATTATATTATGTACTTTATAATATAAACGTTCATATATTATGATATGTTTTTCGAACGAATAATCCACTGCAGACCTGGGAGGCTTCTTTTTTTTTACTCGTGCGGACGATTTTCGTATGGGGAAAACGCATAGACTTCCGTATACACACTACCTATGTAAAATACACAGAACTATACGAAAGGTTTTGTTTATTTCCCAATACGGAAACCGTTTTTATGAATACAAAATTGTGTTATAGCCAACAAAAAAAAGACTACGTGATAGAAGTACCGCTACGAAGTCATTTGTAAGTTTAATTTAAATTAATGTCGTTTATTCGAAACCATGGAAGTTAATGATAAGTTTTGTAACATAAAACTCGGACGGGTCATAGTTCTGTAATACAAAACTCGGATCACACTCGTATAGTCCAGCGCTATGAATGCATTTACACCGATTCCTATTTACTCACAGGCTATAATTCCACTAACAGGCTATAAACGAAGATTGTCGCAACGTGATCTCACCTGTTTAAGAAAACAGCAAACTTTATACTGCATTATATACTACAGAACACAATAAAAGCGTTAGTTTTTGTGATAACAATAACTACATTATGGTCATTTAACCCACCGCAACAGGACTGTATTTTCGAGATATTGGGTAGGAGGACTTGATATTAGAAACGATATGACAATATTTTTACAATATCTTTTTACAAGGAGGACCTTGGTTATAACCCGTCCGGTTCACCACGCGTTTGTCTAGATCAGCGGTTGAAAAATATTAATCGATCAACTACGTGTGATACCTACAATGTGCGACTTTTAAATTATCATGGATATTATCACGAACTGAGATTAATACCTATCTTCGTTCGTGATATTATTCGGTAATCGGTATTTTGCCGGGAGTAAAACCTCGAAAAAAAGCATGTAACGACATGCTTCCGCAAAAACTCATAAACATTTAAAAATTTAACGGTCGCCAAAGGCGCAAATGAACAGACGGGTTATACGCATGGTTATAATATACTTAGTATACACTTGGTAATAGCCATGTTTACGATATGCGTTATCATTTATCATCCCAATGTATATAATATAAATTGTTAGGCGTAATTGTAATCTCAATAGAGAACAAATATATATTGTATCCAAGCGTATCGTATATATCTAAAAATACTGTTGTAAATAGTGTGTGAATGCAAATACTCTAGATAATAGATCATAAAAATAAAACTAAAAAATGGAAAATATGAATACAATTTCATTGTAATATCGACTTTTTTGGATGTTATCAAACCCGGATGCAACGTTAGTCGTTGACTAATTGCATGATTTTAAACCTAGCACAACAATCCGAGTACAATTCGACTATATCAGTTTAATATGCGCAATTTAACTATTCCCGATACACGCAACAAACTGATAACCAGGTGATATCATATAATTATAATGACATGACGTTTGATTTTACTACTTATATTAACATAACAATTACCTATTATTAGTTTAAATTTAAACATTTTAAAATTAACTTATTTAAAAATACAAATTTCTCCCACTGGAGTTTCAACAATAACATTATTATTTAAGTATATAAGTTTGGTAATCGAAAAATCACATTCGCGGCATTCAGACATTATTATTGGAACACGTATGGTTCGTGTCTTGTACGAATACAGGAATAACTCGCATCATATTGCTTTCCAAATGTTATCGTCTACTCTCGGGTCGATCATATACATATTTTATATTTTTAATTTTCGATCAATATTACAATTTACAACCATATATTTTATACTCATTAGCATGTATATATTAAATGATAAATTTAATGAGATTCTGTTATAATCATACAAACAACAAAAAAATAATTACTATAAATTATAAATCGTATAAAATCCAAAATAAACGTGAAAAAATTACGCTCTGTTGACAGAGTTCACTGCATATTATTATACACATTACAAGCCATGCCATAAATATTAAAGAGTAATACGTTTCAGTTATATGTTAATCATATATGATTGTTATAAGCTTTTGTAGTAGATATATGAACTGCAGTTATCGTATAAAATTTCCTTTAAATAACAAAATCTGGGATTCACTTACTATATACTATAAGTAAATACCACGTCAAGAGATGTAATAATTTAAAACAAATTCCATTTTACCATAAACTACCTATAGATGGAAAATTTAATTTTTTTCCACAACATGTTTAAATGTATTTTGGAAAAAATGTTCGAAATGCAACGTGAAATAATGCAAGAAAAAATAAAATATATAAAATATTATATGCGCGATTCAGAAACTTCAAGCATTTAAAACGGTAATTCTATAACGTTTTAACAACATCTCCGAATAAATGTTGTCATAAACAATTATAAATATGCGGAGACAACCGTAAAAAGTCATACCAACAGCTGAAATGTGAAATAATGAAAAGAAAATGGTAGACAGTAGTCGAGATAACATACCGTGCGGGAATCATATAATAGGTATATATAGTCGACACGATAAAGAGAGAAATACCATATAAATTAAGTATTAACTAGGATATCTATATTTTTATATGTACATAATATATAGGTTCGAGGAAGAAATTTTCGAAATGCAAAACAGCATAACACTTATTATTCGTTGGAGACGTTTATTAAATTATTATATCGAGCATGGAGTAAAAATCACTATGATATAGTTACAAAATAAGCAGTTAATATGGGGCTCGAGACTCGAGGCATTCGCATATTTTCTAGAACTTAAAATTATAGAAGACAAAGCTGTATAAATTCGTTTTACACTAACAATAATAATTCAATAATAAACGGTTTTAGGGAGTAGTATTCATGCAAATGTCCTGTTTATTTTTTCAATCCATTGCTACCTATACACGCATATATATATTATGATGCAATTTCCGTTAATCAATTTTTTAGATTTTACATAAAAATAAATATAAATAATCTTACATTTTTAGGAATTTTCGTGATTATTTTTCAAAAATTCAATGTCAATAGGTAGGTACCTACTAATAAATTATTAATTAATGGAATTTAAAATAGTTTAACATACGTATAATGTTAATATGTATAATAATACTTGTGACTATTTATAATAGTATTATATTACATACCCGAAGTCACAATATTATACAATTTTACATGTATTACTGAAGATGACAACTTATAGATGTTGAAATACGTATACGCAAAATAAAATTGTATAATATTGTGACTTCGGGTGTATAATATGATACTATTATAAGTATAATGCGTATATATTATTTATACATACATTAATATTGGTTCATTTGTTTGTTATCTACAAAAATCGATCGATTCCGAAAATATAGATCTTTTCCGGACCCTGCAAGATATAGGTCATATGGTATAATATTTATAAAATATATGTACAGGGGAATGATAATTAAGTTAAAAAATCATTCGTTGAATCCTAATCATACAGTGTATACCTATATAAAAAGCAAAAAATAAAATAAAAATGTTTTATTGTTTTTATTTTCCATTTTCCAATTACCATGGTTACGGTAAATTCCGCTCGATTACATATTATTCAATCTCTATTGTAGTAATAAAATATTATAAATTATTCACCAAATTATTTATATATTATAAAGGAATACAGTATTTTCCTAGTGGGGCAGAATATTTTTGACCCGTTATACAGTGTAAATAAGAATAATATTAATACTAATTTTGTTATAAAGGTTGGAAATAAAAATTAAAAACTAAATATCTTTCGGACGAAACTAGCCTTATATAATATTATATATTTTTTCAGTACATAAATATATTACGGCACTAATAATTGCAGTGAGTACGTTTTCCGACGACAATAGTGAATGATGACCTATATAATAGATATGAATTATATTGAAAAACGAAAAATGCACCAAAGATAATGTAAAGTGATTGTAATAATATAATATGTCTTAATGCCAATAACCTACATATTATTATAGGGTTTATTGTATGTGCACATTTTGTACAGTCCGAAACGTTTGACGTCATGACGAAATAAACCTGCGCCAGCAGACAACCGCGACGACATTACGCATATACATATACCCATAGAGAGATTCGAAAAATACATGTATCTAGATTTCGAAAAAAAGCATACTTACCTAGCTAATAAATTATATGTAAACGCGGAAACATTTTTTTTTTTTTTTTTTTTTTTTCAGAAAATCCTTTGGAAAATATCTGAATATAATATATTATTGGTCTCTATATCGTTATATCAATACTTAGGTATGTAGACTATAAGTAACAGTAAATAAAATATATTTATAGTTTCGGCTGAACCACTTCAACACAACGTGTATGTCTTATAACTGTTCGTTGAATAACTTTGTACATATATGCTTATGGATTACATATTAGACACTATATTAGCTTATTAAAAATTTGCATTATCTAATATATAGGTATAACTGCAGGTATACGGTATAAGTTATTTATCTATTAGATTATTGTCATTATATTTAAAACTATAAATATAATGACAATAATCTAATAGATAAATGACTTTTTTTCAAGACGCGTAGACCTGAGGTAGGTATTATAAGTGCATTTAAAACATCAATGTAGGTGCCAGCTATATCATATCACACGCTTTTATAACCGACGAAAAAAATAACGCTTCTTCGCTTATTCTAAAATAAACAATACATCTGTAGAGACAACAATCGTAAAATCATTGTAATATATTTATGATTATACTTAATATATATACATGCATTCAATGATAAGAAATTAATTTCACTTTTTCCAAACTAAAAAATGTTAAATTTACTGTTAAAACCCCCCTCCCCCCCCTCATTGAACATAATATAATTTAACGACTGCAGATACAAAAATGGAAGAATAAATATTATAATAGAATTAATGACAAACCTATAGATTACGCAGCACTATCGAAACGACGATTATATTATCATACAATATAATATTCAGCGTTATCCGCCATGTAACGAAGTACATATATCGTATATTATATACACGCGTCACATTAGTATATTATATTTTAATTGCAAAGAAGCCATATTATAAAAATTAAATGTAAAGTATGACATACAAATTGATATCGCTCGTCACTAGTTTTTCGCACAAAAACACAATTTTTTAAGACATTTATACGATTGAAAACGAAATGAATAAATAACACGTGTAACGTCGGGAACGAGAAACCGGTTCTAACCTTTATGGACGAAATTCTATATGGTTGTATGGAGGAAAATCGAAGAAAAATGAGTGAAAACTCGCCGTACACCTGTTATAATAGTAATATATTAAATTGATAATACTACTACGCCATTAATACAATAAGTGTACACATACGACACGACGCGTCGAGACGGTTCACACTCGAACGGTTAACTGGGTATATATGTAATATTATATGTACAAAACGGTAATTATACGTTTATCTTGCATATAAAGATAATATTTGTTCAAGCTTATAGATAATAAAGCAATAACAACGTGAAAAAACGTGATTTAAATAGGCGTTATATTAAAAAAAATTTTATTATTTCTTTTTATTATACTTAGGTGTACACTGAACCAAATATCATTGGTGGAATTAACAATACGTAGTAATCAAATTTTAACAAACAAATATTTGTTGAAATAATACAATTTTTGTTAATTTAATGTACCTATACGTAGTTAAATTAATAAAAAAATGTGTTCACAATAACAAATTCATTTGGTAAATTGCACAAAATATATAAGTTATAATTTAATAAAAATAACTTGTAAAATTAATACAGATTTTCATATTATAATAAAATATGTTATTAAATTGATTATTTTGATTGACAAATGGGCGTTTGCTCTACGAAGAAGAAAGAAAGAAAAATATTTATAATTGAATTAACAAAATATTTGTTAATTTAAATAAATTTCTATTCAATTGAAAATTTTACCCAAGACGTTGATAAAAGATATTGTTAAATCAATAATACGTTTTGTTATTTTACTATAAAATTAACAAATATTTCATTTATAAATCAACAAACATATTTTATTGGACGTATATTAACAACCTATTATTAAATTAATCTATATTTTTATTGAAATCACATATATATATATATATATTTGGTTCAGTGTAATGACTAATGAGCTGATGATTTTATATAAATACAGGCGTATATAGTGACATTATTTCAATTATTATTTACGATAGATTCACAATATATTATGATAATTATTATATTATTAAGTATATACATACATATATATATATATATATATATATATATCGATAAAATCGCTTTGATTTTATACGGATTTCATTTCAACTATTATAATATATACTTTTTACAAATTAAAATTAATGAAATATAATTAATTTCAACTAGTAACAATTGAAAATATATAATATATCAATAACAAATATAAATGGGAAATGTTCGTATTTTATACTGACAGCTAGGAAATCCCTAAATATATAATAAGCGTTTCAAATTATTAATATTTTATACGTCAATATATATATGGATGCTAAAACAAAATTTTTTTTTTCGTTTTAACTTTGTGTGCTTACCATAGGTATATTAATAAATAATATTTATCCATCTTGTTAAACGGTTATTTCGCCGAAATTATAAATAGACATTTTGAATGTTTGAACAATTTTTGAATATTCCCATGTGTGGGTTATATTTGGTTATACAAAAAACTTTATACACACAATATATTATATTAAGGTACTCGGAAAAAAAACACGAAACCTTAAAACAAAAATGATGATGTAATTTCAGTTAAATGCAAGTAGCACACAAAACTCCATTAAATTGTATACGATTTATCATTTGGGAAACTAAAAGCATTAAGCTACATCGCGGAGATAAAAACTCGGGTAAACAATGTCTGAGCAATTTCGTAAATAATACAATCCGCACTTATTATAATGACGTGGATATTAGACTATTGTACATGTATTCCAGTAAAAATTTCAGGCCAAAATATATAAAATTGTTCAATACATTTTATCAGAGGCGAACGAAAGGGGGGTTTTGGGGGTTTAGACGCCCTCCGAAATTCAAGAAAAATAAGAAAACAGACAACCTGGCGTGAACAATTTTCTACGAGACAAAAAAAACTAAACCAAAACCAAGTATAGGTATCGTTAACACGAATTGAGATGGTATATTGTATAAATATATAAATATAATTTAGGTACCTAATAATTCATATAAGTATGTAAAATACCGGTTAGGTGTACATGGTCATCTATATATATTTTTTATTTTTAATTAAGATTTTGTTGGTGGGTGTTAATTATATTATTATAAAGTTATGGAATAGCAAAAACTTGTTTAAAAATCACTCAAAAGTCAAATCCATAAAAAATAACATACATTAGGTATAAATATATATATATGTGTATAATATATGTGTAACAATTATAAACAAATTTCTGCCCCTTGCCCCCTTACATAATAATATAATGTAAATATATTATGTCACCCATATATTATTATTTTAAATAGATTGTTTATAACAAATAATATGGCAACTTAGAAGTATGCATATCATAATTCAATGCATTCTACCTAATTTATAATAATGCACCAACATGAATTTCTATACCTAAGTATAACATTCAAATATACATATATAGGTAGCCTAACACATAGGTAGTAATAAAGGTATATTTAAAAATTTTAAAAATTTTTTTGTCAGTCTTTAGTAATTTATAAAATTATTTATCATAACATCAATATCTATAAAATACCTATATAACAAATAATATATATAGTTTGATTCTATATGATTCAAATTTATACAAATATAAAATTACAACATTTTCAGAAAACACCCCGAAATTTTTTTCTGTGTTCGCCCCTGCATTTTATAATAAGTCGTACATGTATAATATTAAATTATCTTAAGGTATATTAAATACATGGATAATTTAAATTATAACTTTCCCGTGATCATTTCGAATAAAAATGTTGCATAAAATAAAATCACAAATTTACTATGATTCTACACAATTATAGTAAAAATTAAATTAGATTAAATTAAACCACAAAATCCTTAAGATAGTTAATTATTTTTATTCTATGTACAAATTTAATTAAACATTTCTGTAAATTAAAATGAAAAACTATACAAATATGTTAGAACATATAAAAACAAACTATACATATTATATTAAATATTTGTATGTACCAATAGTATAAAAATACATTTTTACAATAATTCCAAAATTCTGATTGAACTAAACGGGTGAATTGATATAAAATTCTAAAACAGATTTTTATCCATTTATTTTGAACGATAATAAATCCATGTATCTGAATTAACTTTTTTTCAGATGTACACATATATTTTATGCTCAAAGTGAAACGATAAATTGTTTTTACCGACATTTTGGTCAAAAAGCATACATACAACTACTCAAAAAGTTTCGTACATGGAACCTTTTTATAGATTAAAAGTCTGATACGGATTGTACTTTAGAGAGGTGATTTTTCAAAACTCCCAGAAAACAAGTGGCATGTACATATTATTTGTGTTTTTCGAACTGGATCATGAGTTTCATCTTTATAAGATCTGGTATTTGTTTAAATGTTATGATTTATTACCGCTTTCAATTTTTTAATAATAATAAAATAGTAGAGACTTTTAACAAGCAAATTGCAACAGTGTTTATTTCGGTGATTTTCTTTTACTGTAGACTCTATACTTCACATACTCGTCTGCATATATTAATTCAATTATTTTGAAAAAATATATATAATCATATTACCTATAGGGTTTTTTTAGCTTCATTAAAACAAAGAAATTTACATGTTAAATATACATAATATATAAATGCAAGGATATAATTAGGTATATATATTTAAATTTTTTTTTAAAAAGTGTGCACTTCGATCATATACTATAGATTAATAATATATAAATAATAATAATAATAATAATATAATAATATTAATAATACTCGTTTATATTAAAAAAAAAAAAAAATTGTAAAATAATAATTTTTAATAGTTATCGAATTAAAATAAAAAAAAAAACGAAAACGAAGTAATGTGGAACTGATGTCTTCTCGTATTCAGTGCTTCAAAATATGATATCGAGTAAAAAACGACTCTTTTGATACGAAAATGCAATGCAAAATGTGTCGTTTTAGATAATACAAAAAACTTAAAATTGCTATAACTTCTATAATAACCCGACCACCAAAATCTGACTTCACCATTGTTTTGATTCAGCGTTAAAGGATACATAGGATCCAAAAAAAAAAAAAAAAAAAAAAAAAAAATAGGAAAATGCCGTCTGGAAACTAAACTGCATATTTTGTTCCTATACTTTTCACATACTAAAATGAATGTATTATTAGATGTTTGACTAAAACAAATGGTCTTTATAGAACATTAGGAATAATATAAATGTTTTGCAATATTTATAATTACCCATGTAAACGTCCATCATTTTTAAAGGTAAACATTATAAATCTATACTTTGATGGACCGTTTTATATTAAATATATTATATATACCTATGGCTTTGTATTAGAAGACTCCTTAAATTTATTCATAATTTGATATACTAAACTTATAAAAAGAACCATAAAAAAAAATTGAAAAAATAAATTACTACGAGTATATTGTATTATATCTACCGTGAAAAATGTTCTTTAAATTATTCACATATATTACTTAAAATTACATTTATATATAGAGGTACCTCCACTCGTTTAATATAATATTAATTATAAATTGTGGCTATTAGACGTAATTTAAATTTGTTTACGCCTATATTTAAAACATTTTAAAATCCTATAGTTTTCCCATTTTTTTTTTCAAGCTATGTATTTTTAATTTACTAACAAAACTGTATAAATAGAAAAATCGTGGTCGTTGTTATACTTTTTCTAACATTGATATACATAAAGACAATACATTTTTTCAACGTTTAGTCAATTTATCACTACATTTTCGTTAGACCATAGTATAAATATAATTTATGGTACTTACATTTTTTAAAATTTGTTAATTAAATTAAATACACACAAAAAAAAAAAAAAAAAAAAAAAACATAAAACTTATACCGGCACGCTATAACGTTATATATATTATATATATCTACTTATAACTGTATTCTTATATACCTAGGTACTTATTTATTTTTTCAAATCAACCGATATTTAAAATGCCTATTAAAAATGCAATTATTTTATTTTAATCGACGAAATGATGTTTGTTGGAATGCTGACTGTGTAATATGCTTTTTATTGAATCCAATTTATTCGTTTAATGATACTTTAATTTTTATAATAATAACTTGATTCGTAAACACAAATTATTATTGTTTTGCTATTCAAAATTCTTAACGTTTATATACGATAAAAATAATTATTTACAATAGGTATATACAATGGATATTATTACACTTGTGTTCTGCATTATACATTTTTCAAATAATTTGGATAACTATATATTATAATAGAAACTTTATATTATATAACTACTGATTTTAAAGGTTACCACGCACATCCACACAGTAGGTACATAGTCATTGTTTGTACACGTTAAAGGTATTTAAATACAAACACTAGTTTTCAATTAAATACAAAAAATATATAGGTAAAATTCAAATTCCATTAATTCCAGATGTGTCGTTTCAAAACATTCTGAACATCATGAATTATTTATCCGAAATTAGCAACGCTCGACATTATAAAGAATACAATATGATTTGATAGAATAATTGAATAATGAAACCTAACTTTGCACTCGAGGATGTACCTATATATTACAAAGTCCCTGTTATATATATACATTCGGATTTATCTTGGTAATATACTATTTATTATTTATATGACTTTTTAGAACAAGTATTTTTCATATTAAAAAAAAAAAAAATGTAATTATTGCATAAGAACATATATTTATATTTTACGGAAACAGATACTTTATAAAAATTGAAAAATAACGACTTTAAGAGGCATCATATAGGTACATAGTTTTGTAAAGGGTTCTGCATAGGAAATTTTAATGACATTTTAGCAAAATAAAAATTCAACAATTTAAAAATATATAAATAGTATTATTTATATATTTTTAAATTGTTGTGTAATCACGATATTTGTAGAAAAAAAAACATATTTACGCATTTTTTCATTTTTATCAACTTGAGATTATCGTCGAAAGATGAAATAAAAGGCAATTATAAAGAACAAAACTATTTACAATCTTACGTAGCCGAATTTTAGTACCTATATACATTTGTACATGTTTTATGAGTTGTTGAAAAATCATTTGAATAGAAAACTTGGTCCTTGATTTATCGTTTTCCGTTAGGAAATTGTATTAATTAGCTGAAAATAGTACTGGCAATTTTTTGATTTATTGATTTATTATTATTTGATTTATTTGTAAAACCCAACTACTGAACAATAAATATACGAGTAGATGGCAATAAGGCACGCATTTGTCAATATTGATTATTTCCTACAATAATATAGTTCTACTAGCTTAAGTGCAACTCCTTTTATGTGAAACTATTTGTAAGTACCTTTTGAGTGCGGAACTTTGAATTTGAAACTCCGATTGACTGTGACACCTTGTAAGTTTAACTTGTATTGCGTAGAACACCTCATTAGTAGAATTACTTTTGTAATTTGCAATTCAAATTGTGAAATATACTATGGAAGGTCTTGCGATTTTGAATTCATTACTAAAATGAGATATAAAATCTATAGAGTATAGGTACCTGCCTAGATACTCTGTGAATCAGTGGGCCAGACTTAAATACGGACTCGGCACAGGGTATAATATAACGCATAATTTAATTAAACAAAATAGGTAGGTACAAAATTTAATTGAAACAAGTGACAAAAAAAAAAAAAAAAAGTTATAAGAAATATTAAATAATAAAAGTTATAATGATGAGAAAATATAAGTTATAGAAAAAAGTCCCAAAAAAACAAATAGGCGGAGTGGGATACGAACCGACGAACCCGTATCGAAAGTTCATTCCCGTTCCCATTAAGCTACACTGAGTCGATGATAAAGGGAGGGAGGTAGAAATTTCTCGTATTTACACTATTCAGATAATAGACGACACCGTTATGTATATGGACAGATATTATGTACACGTATTTGGAACGAACGTCCCGGTCGGGCGGGGCCGACCGGTATAGACAAAGAAACGTTCAGTCGGGCGTTAAAACGTCCGGGAAATGCGAATCCTACGTCCGCGGCGTCGGAAAAGACCTACAAAGGTCGCTAAAGCCGATTTCATAAGTTCGGGGCAATAATAGACAGTGCGGGAATACGTCAAGTGATAACGCGAATCGGCGAGTTGGGAATCGCATTTTTCCTCCGACGTCGAAAGATCGGAGAAAAGGCGAAAACGCAGAGGAACGAAAGGCGTAAAAATCTCAAAACGTCCGGAGAATAGTTTGAAAACGGTAACGATAAAGTAGTACGCGTCGAACGGTGACGAAAACGGCCCGGGGAATTAAATAAAAGTATAAGAGGTTTTTCATGAATAAAACGGCTAAGAAACGTTAGCATTTTATAAATAAGACTAGAATCCTGAAATTTTCACAGATTTTAAAAATACAAGCTTTTGAGTTATTTGTTATAACATTGATAATTTTGGGTTAAAACTTTAAAAGACCCGAAAATATTGTAATACAAAGTTAATAAGGTAATCATATAAAACTTAAGTAAACATAAATTATTATTATTATTAATTTTTCGTTAATAACTTTTCGACCAGCAAACTCGATCCAATTGTTTCATATTTAAATATGCTCCAATTTTTTACTGTAAATTTTACGTATTTATAATTTTCAAATTTTTTCAACCTGATTCTGCTGTTCTAAATAATGACATTTCAACTTGTATACTATTATGCTTGCAAATGTTACGTATTGTGTTACACACTTACACGAATTTCGCCTACTCACATAAAATTACATTTTCTGTATTATATAGTCAAAAGTTTGCAAATAATAGCAAATCATTATTACGATTTTCGTAACAAAATTTAAGTTCAGATGCTAAATGTTCACAAACAGTGAGTAAATAATAGCGAATTGATTTTAAAGTTAGCGAATTACAATAAAGCACCGGCAAAATACATTTTAACGCGATTATTTATACTTCATAGTTTGTGTAACGCCCGACGTTAGCCAGCGATGATTTACCATAACTTTGTTTATTATCGATAACTATTCGCAAACTTTCAGTTATAATTTAGAAAAGTTTACGTTCCCCAACTGCATAGGCGCCGAATACATGGGTGCTCCGGGGTCGCAGACCCCACTGAAATGATTGAGTTTGACAAACCGTGTTCACGAAATAATATATCTGAGATTTGAAAACATTGTTGATAATGATAATGATATAAATATTGTGTCAATGTGGCTTCTTAGTTCTTGTGATACAGACTTTTTTTTTATCAAAATAATGTTGTTTTGCAATTTGCATTTTAAAAAAAGCTTAAAATTTTTGTAATTTTATATTTTCTTAAAATGAATAAACAAAAGACATTATTAGAATATTTTGACAAGAAATCTTCCATTCCGTCGATCTAACCAATTTATTAACAAAACAAAAGTTAGACATAATACATTATCTTTTAATTAATGCGATGTCATTAAAATGAAATGAAAAGTACATTAATGTTTTTAATTTGTTTCGTGTTATATTGTAAGGTGGTGCTTATTTTATCGTATTTTTGACATATTCGAACCAGTTTCAACTATAGGAAATCAATACCTAGTGTTAAAAGACCTGAGCGGGATCCGTTATGAATGGAAAATTGTGAGCGTTCCCTTGTCATATAATAATAATAATAATAATAATAATTATATTTAGAGGAGATTGTTAAAAATTTGGAGACACAAGCAGTCCCCTTCCAGGCGTCCCCCTAATCTTTAAACACATATTTAAAATATTTTGAAGGGCAAAGAAGGCTGAAAAGTAGTAAGTTCGCCACCCCACACCCCCTCTCAATCGACATTTTCAAAACCAACTGCACACGGACGTTTCCTTTTGCACCTTCGGAATATCATTGACACCGAATAATCTCTGGTTAGTGTTTTACGACGACGACGACGACGACACGTGTCGATAATAATAATACGTCAATAAATAATATGGTCCGGATATAACAACGGTGACGCTGCAGCAGCAGCAGGTGTACGGGATTCGGGGCGACGTGATAACATGCGGTTCCTGCGAGTCGCGGGGGAAGAGAGGTAGCGACGGACGGGCCCCGAGCGGACGCGCCGAGCGGCGTACGAGGGAATGATTGAAAATTCGACACGCGCCGCGGCGGGCGCGGACGCCGCCGACGACGACGTCTTTTGATGAAAACCCGCTAAGCCGTTCTGTCCGCGTGCACGTGCATACGATGCATATATATAAACGTACGCCGGGAAAACCGTCAGTCGGCGTACCGGAGCGCGCGCCGCAGAGAACCGCCCAGCGCCGTACGAGCGGGCTTTTCGGTTCCGGGCCGAATCTCTGGCGCGCGCGGTACACCTTGCCGAAAACACCGCGCGGGACGGGTCCGCGCGGTCAATTCGTTTATTTTCGAACACGACCCGATAAATCGCATTATCCCCTATCATCAGTCCCTCCGTCCCTCCACCATCCGTCCGTCCGTCAATGTACAGGGTGCTCGAAACTGATGACGAGAAAAACGTGTCGTTCGTGTTTATTCGGATTTTTCCGGTTTTCGATACTCCCATAACAATATACGGGTAATGTGCGTAAATTGGACGTTCGAATATATATGCGTGCCCACAAATCGTCAGCCTATATAGAACACGCCAAATCGTAACACGTCAATGTTGTGAAACATTGAATTCGTCGTTTAGTGTAAAAAGGAAAAAGTACCGGCCGGTTCGAGATATAATATAATATAATATATAATAATATGGTCTATCGGTCAGCAGCTATTTGCGAAGTGTAAATGTAAAGAGAAAATACTATTTCGTACGATCCACTGGCGTATTTAGGGGGACGGGGGAAATTAGGGAAATATATCTCCCCCCTCCTTGATCTTTTTTGGGAAAAAAAAAAAAGCGTAATAAGGAAATACACCCTAATACATAGTTTTCTTAATAAAATTCTCAGGGGCCCACTACTACGAAGGAGATCAGATTATTAGGTAAGTACTTAAATAAATTATATGATTACTAGTAGTTATTTGGTTTTAAATTTAGGGCAGATTTAACGGACTGACAATGTTATATCCATTCATAGAACGCTATATACAAATCAAAGTTGACGATATAATTGGTGAACTTGCAGAGAAAAACAGGAAATCAAAATTACGAGAATTGACTTTTTTTTTTTTTTTTTACAAATTGTTCACATTTTGTAGTCTACACATTATTCAATATCTCCCCCCCCCCTTTCAAAAAATCCTAAATACGCCACTGGTATAATTGAAAAAATCCAAAAACCCGTTACAGAATTCCGGCGGCTGTACTCGAAACGATACACTAATTAATTAATCATATTTTAACGGCATCAAATGTTAGTGTCTATCAAACGTATTCGAATAATATTGGACCGAACTATTGTAATCGTTTAAACATATATCTTGTTTTAATCGATAATCTCAACAAATAATAACATATTATATTCACGAACCGACAGTATTTGAAACGGTAGGTATATTTATAAACTAGTATCTACACTCTGCGCTGTTCGTATATTGTATAGCCGAATCATAAAACGAAGTTCGAAATATGAACGTTTCTAGCCGTTGACCATCGAAACTTTTAATGATACTTCACGAGCAGTTGAATCGTAAAATGAAGTTTCGAACGAAAGCAACGGGTTCCAACGAATACATGTTCCAAATTGCATCTTCAAATACGCATGTTTGATCGATTCTACACGCTGAACGTCATTCGAACTCTCGCTCGTATCCCGTTTGGAACGACAATGTCATCAGACACCCTGTATAAAACTATATTCAATTCGTTCAAAAGTACAAAACCGTCGACGATTCGTGTATATTCACCGACCGCTAAACCCCACCACCGCTTCCACGCACCGCCAAGGCATACAGCTCTATCCCATCTCACATTTCCTCTCACTGTCTCTACAATATATATATATATGTATGTATATATAGAGCCGTATGCGGTCGGTCTTCGGCTCTTTCCATGTCCATGCACAAAGGTCGCGATCGCCAAAACTAATATAACAGGATAAAATCGTCCCGCACAGCCCCGCCGCGCCACCGCGAACATTTTCCGACACCCTCCGGACGGCGTAATTAAGCGCCCGACTTATGCGCGCCGTCCGTCCACTTTTAGTTGCCGTGATTCCCTGAACAACACATAATTTCATCTCGACCCCCGGGAAATAAATTAACCCGACCACACGGACGTCCCCCGTAAATTTCCGTGTCCCCCACCCCTATTCCATATCGTCCGATCGCGCAAACAAATCGTCTCGGCCATGAATTTCGAGACTGGACGCACCGCTATTGAAACGTTTGAAATCATCCGGCGCACCGTGAGCGATAAACGCGGTCCAAGTGTCATCCCCCCTCCCCACCAATGCCAAATGTAATTTATTTTTATTCGTATAAATAAGCATTGTCGACAAGCCGTATGCACACGATTAATTATAAATAAAAATGTATTTGAGCTGTTTTGAAATAAGAATACAAGCGATGTGATGCTGCGATGCACTTTGTCTTCTAGCGTCTGGCTAAATTTTTATATTGTTTTTAGATCGTGACACACAATGCATTGTATGGTCATATTCAGTGCCGGATCTAAGGGAAGGGGGGTGAACCTGGGCACTTGCCCCGGGCGCCATTATGATGGGATGCAAAATGTGAAAATATTTAAACTTTTCGTCCCGCTTTTGGATATGGAGTCGGTCCCTAATATCACTTAATTTTTAATAGGAATTGACGAATGACCTTCTTTTTTTTTTTTTCAAAGATTCTCTAGATCCGGCACAGGAACAGAATATAATATATGTGTGCCAGCAGATTGGAAATAGCAATGGATCCACCGAGAGATCCTCTACCGATGGGCGATGAATATGCATTATACCTATAATATTTATTACACCGTTGCACAGGCGCATAGTGAAAAGTGTATGTATAGTTGAGAAAGATAAGGGTTTTTAAAAATAAAGCCAACGTATGCTAAGATCTTTAACGAGATAGTAAAAAAGCCATATACACATCATATTCGAGGATATACGACGATGTGGAATAAAATTTAAAAAAAGGGAAAAGAAACAACTCTATAGCTAGAGATGGATATGTTTTTGAATTACGTTTGATAAATTCAACAACCTTGAAAACGGTTGGAAAGAAATACCAATAGCAAGATTTAATGCGATCTAATTAAATACCATTGATTATCGCGTCACATTCGAAATAATGGAAGAGTGTGCTCTTCGGAAAGATATTCTCTCGTATAACTCGTGTTATCCATATGAAACTATATAGAAAGACAAAAATGTCTGTTATCTAAGATAATGATGACCTATATCAAACGTCATTAATATTATGAACAGAGAAGTTAAAAACTAACTATGGCTTTCACCATTTTTGGAGCGATTCTGGGACTTGGAGGTACCTCCAATGGGAACCTATATGGCAACACGGCCCCACTGCACCTATGAATGGATCTGGCATAAGTCGTCGGAGGTCAACTGCGCCGTTGACACTTAACGCGTGCGGTTTACGCCGAGGTCATCGGGTCAGCGGATTAATAGTGTCCGACTCGTGTCCGGCTACGATAAAAAAAATAACGAGCGCGGTCCTATCACCGCTCGTATCTACTAGGTTATAATAGGCCCTATTATTATTTGATATATATATATACACGCTCAAAAACGGACTTCTCCTCATCTCGAAACTGCACACATACACGACATGTAATAAATGTGAAATTCGCGTCAAAAGAATCTAGGAGAATTGCCTCTAATTTTTTTATTGATCTCGTACATTTTTCCTTTTTACAGAAGTTTAGATAACGAACGAATATATACCTGCATAGATCGGAATAAAACTATAAACGAAACAGTAACCTCTCTTTCAGTCTCTCACTCTCTCTTTCTAATTTATATATATATATATATGGTAAGTATAGAGGTATGGTATACTACTCCAGTGCATTGTTATCTCGAGTTTTCTCATATTTATTTCCATTGGATATAAGGGAGAAAAAATACCTACGTTTATTTTTCTTTTGTTTTTTATTCCCCACCCCATAAACGTCGAGCATATATTTCACGTAATGTAAAATTCGATAAACGAGAGAAACGAACCTGCAACACGTACATATATAGAGAAATACAGTCCGAATAATGGAAATAAATCAAAATCGTATACGATAAGCCGCTAATAATATATAGATTTATATAGATATATACCTATATACATTATATATATATATATATATATAGGTTAATGGGTATACATGTTTACAGACGTTATTTTAAAACCTTATATATATATATATATAATATGTTATTACTTTTAAAAAAATTGAGTTAAAATGATTTCAGTCCACAAATAACTGGATTAGACGCAGAGTTTTTCGAATATGATTATCTTCTTTAAGTGATTGTACAAATATTATTACCTATTGACTATTAAAGTAAATTTAAATATTAAGCATTTGAAATAGTATTTTTAAATTATTTAAAATTGTCTACATGTGGCGGCGGGGGGGGGGGTTGAAGAAATTGGGGTCGATGATTGCAAAATATTTTATTATCTTCACTAAATTATTATTTGAAGACAATTTTTATTTGCATACAATTTCTTCGCCGTTGATAATCCAAAGTAATTAACTACAAAATCACAAACTAAAGTGGGGACCACCTTACTCTGTAACGGCTCTACAAGTATCGTATCGTTGAAAAACGTAATAATTCTCATTCATTGCACATTAAAATACGAATATACCTATTAATTGTCTGAGATAAATCAAACCAGTTTGAAAAATAATTTTATGTAATAAATATAAAAATGAAACAGTTTATTATCTTATTGTTATTTTCGTAGACAATCGTCTGTAGAAATTCTGATTTTATTTTACCGTATACGTACGTCGTACGTATTACCCGTATTATTTTTAAAATCTGCTATACATCAAAACGACTTTCAATTTCAAACGTCAACAATAATTGCAATCGAAAATATTTTACGCTTACACCAATATTATTATATGAAAATAAATAAGAAGATACAATTATTGAGTAATAATTTATGACGCTTTTTATGAAATATATATGGAACATATTATTATAAGATACGTATATCGAACACTCAGTATGAAACGCATAAAACCGTTTATATTTCTATTTATTTATTTCGAATTTCAATCATAATTTATATACATTTTTGAATTTTCTTATAATTTAATTTTTGATTTGAGTGTAGTGTTTCAGTATTCATGTGGACTGCAAATTAGGTAGGTATTGTAATACTCAGCGTGAAGTCAAATGGATACAATAGGTTGATTAAGTATTGATTCGAAGTTCATTATTATATATAAACGTTTTGATCGTATATAAAATCACAGCGTAAATTAAGATGAATATCCCTGCAGATTATTAAATAACCGTATTGATAAAAGTACAAATTATTTATTTTTAATAATTTTGACAATTAGGTAAAACAACTGAAAACAAGATATGATTACAGGGCGTGAAACCGGAAAGAAAATCTATTTTGACTACAGGTTTAACGTTTTTTTCGGTTATTATTTTTATTTATAATACCACCGTATCGGGTAAACAAAACGGGTTTTTACGGTTGCAATGTTGATTTTGATTTTATTTTAACCGCGACGTATGATTTTGACATCGGATTTAAGCCCTAACATAACAACGCCAAAATACAATTTTAGAACAATTATTTATTGTATATTAATAAACGTAAATAATTAAATAAATAATAAATATTTGCAAAATCTGAAAGATGGACCTCTATTATAGTAGTTCTACGATAATTCTATTATAATACTATAGTATTGTTTTATTACGATAAGGATTGGTTATTATTATGGGCCGTATCTAAAATTATTTTTCGCGGAGGTCCAAAATTACAATATTTTCATGTTAATAATTGATTGCTAAAAAAATTGTCTATACTTTTGAAAGAATTTATGACGAGACACGAACTGTGTAGATACGCTCCTCTCACATATACTATAGCTATATGATTGTATGATATCGAAGTGAATTATTTTAATATACTACTACTATATATATATATATATATTGTGCAGGAGAAAACGATCACAGACGTACATATATTTTCTTTGTGCAGAATCATCCCGGCTCTATATCTATCGCCCTAAAAATGTCTCAAAGTTCGCTGTGTATAATATCTCACCGTCGGCTTATATATTATACTACAATGTACTATATTGACACGACCGTCCTTGTCGATATCCTATATTTACACACCTACAGTCGACTGTATACTCCAATGTGCAAACATAATTTTCTAATGTAAACTAAACACATTGATATTATTTAGCCGTAAGTTCTAGTCAGAAAGATGCATTAGGATAGGACCCCGTCGTATCATATTATGTGAAACAATAGACACTCTATTTTGTTACGTCTAAGTGAATTATCAAGTACCTATAGAGAAAACGATGTACAGTCAGAATAATAGGCTATGTATTACGCACTGTACGTAAAAATAAAAAAAAAGGTCAATGTTATTTTTCTGTTTTTAGTCGGTATAATAAAGTTAAAAAATAACTTCTCTCATTCTAAAACTCGATATAATTTGTTGTACAATCAATTATTTCGATTATTATCAACTATTGACACGTATAATAAATTTTCAAATTGGTTTTACGTTCCTACAATAGTACAGTAAAACACAATTTTCATCTAAAAGCGTCGAATCTGTGTTATTCGTTCAGAATGTTCAGATTATTATTAGATAATACGCTTCGCGAATATTGACTTTGTTCGTTATTAACCAACAAACAAACAACATTATTTTTCATTATAACTTGTAACTTATATATTATAACGTTTTATAGCCGACCAGATATTATTAAATTATTGATTATAATATAGTTTATTACTATATTATAAGTAAATATTTATTAATTACCATACTTTTTTTTTAAATTAATTTTCCTTTATTTAATGTTTAAACACGACACGCGTTCATTTCGTATACTCTATATTTCCAAGAAGAACAATTGGTATTAATTTTTTTCCACAAAATATATTCTCCGAACAATCAAAGTGGCTGCTGCAGTAAACGGTATTTGAGTTTGAACGGAAAAGTTTTCCTCGAGCAAGTATTTTGGACCAGAAAATAATGTACGTACTTTGTTCGACAAAACCCCTTTTTAGTTGCAAAATAAAGTTGCACGTACGTGTTAAGTTCTTTCAAACAAACTGAATAGTAAGCATTTATTTTATTCCAATACTGTTTTATAATAATAATGTATAATCAAATCAAATATATAGAATCAGTTGAATTAAAGAATGAAACTTGATTGGATGAGATGCGAAAAACAATGGTATTGATTTTTTTCTAACGTACAATTATGTGCACAATAAGAGTGGACAGTAACGGCAATTGAAAGTATAATTTTAAAAACAAAAATAATTTGGCATTCTAGCAAAAATGTTAACTACATAACCTGAAATGTGCACACACGCATTATCACAAATCGTCAACGTGAACTAATCTTGTTATTTTAAGAGCAATAATAATTGCATTTATTTTTTAACGGTATATGTGAAATAGCCCGTGGAACGAAATATAATAATATTATATAAAATCAAATTAATGAAAAGCTTTGTTAAAACATCGGAATGTATGCCAAGAACGGTCTAGACGACTATAATAATCCCTCAAGATTACCTACATATTTACTGAACGTGCAATAAAATGGAAATATACATTTTTAGGTTTCATATATATGTATAGTATTTTCATCGCAGAAAATATATAATAAATTAATTAAAGTTTTTAAATGTAATACTCTTATAAATAAACACTAATATAAAGGTATTTCTATAAGTACATAATACATATAATAATATCTATAAAAACAATAAAATATTTCGATTATTCAAAAAAAACAAAAACATTATTTAGTATATTATGTGTTTTGAACTATAAGCCACAATCAGATAACAAAATGAATGGATAATAAGAAAATAAAAATGAAATAGGTAGCAAATTATTAGAATATGAAAAACTACAAACAAAAAAAACAATATATATATATATATTATATATTTGTTTATTTTTATTTGTATATTATATATAATATTCAAATAAAAATAAAGAAATCAATAAACAATGTTTATAATTTGAGTACTTGTAGATAATTTAAATAAGTAAAATAAAGAATGACTGTAGTAACATAGAAAGTTGGAAATAATTGTTAAAAAATTATGAATGTTGAAATATAATATAATAACATAATATTTTTATCCTAAAATAATATATTATTTAAATAATATAATCACAATATCACAATATAATTATCATTATCATTGAGCTATTTGTATGTTTTAAAAATTATTAAATCTACTAGTTTTAAATAAGTATATACAATAAATAATTCAATAAGTAAAATTTAATATATATGTATATTATAAAATACTTATAGTTTTGATTACATTATAATTCTTTGTAATTATCTTGTTCAATAAGTAAACGACTCAAGGTATTTGGGAATTTTTTATTTTTTTTTGGATTTAAATGGAAGGAGTAAAATGGATATAATAAAGATAATATTTCAGGCCAGTGTGGAATCAGATGAGAAGACCCTTTACATCAAGAAAAATCTATTAAAAACTTAAGTTTCAAGTAGGTACTATGCTATATGTGGTATTGAAACATATATAAACTGTTTCAAAGAAAAATAAAAGAAGAATAGAGAAGCTTTCAAAATAAGGCATTACAAACGGATACACGGGATAAGTTAAACTGACAGGGTAACTAATGAAGAAGCGCTATAAAAGTTTTAGAAAGAAGATCGGTGTAGCAAAATATCAAAAGAAAGGCGGACCTCAATAGATAGGCCATATACACTTAGATATGAAGGATTGCTACGACTCATGGAAGGGACTGGGGCAAATTTTTCTGAGTTAGGCCAAAATATAAAATAAATTATAAGTATTAGGTTAAGAATGTGATTTGATCAATGAACTGAAAATTCCAGAGAGATTCTAAAAAAGCCTATCAAAGTATAATTTTAGAGATCATTGTTTAAAATTTTGTTTTTTAAATGTGTTGCAGCTATATATATATATATATATATTTATAAATTCCATAATGATTACAATATTGATAAAAATTTTATTTGTACACTTTTTAATTTTATTATTTATGCTGTCAAATGTATTAATTTAAGTATTAGTATTAGTATTAGAGGCAATTATTATAATGTTGTAATCGTTATCTAAAATATTTGAAAATTTTATTCCCTAAGAATATTTATATAATACTAATTTATCCTTTTGTGGGTTGTAAGAAATCTTGCTTCTCATCGAGTAAAATTCTCAAATATTTTAGATGAATACATTTTTTTTGGATAAGAAAATATCCTTGTTCAACAGATATGTGACCGAAGTGTGACCGAAGGAAATATTCGGGAGGAGATTATTATGTCATTTTCAGAGCTTTTATAGATGGCTATAAAACTTTCCGTATACTATACTTTTGTTATAAATATTATAAATAAGTATACTTTGCAAATAGCATTGATGGGACTTGCACGATACATAAAAAAAATGGGCCTATATATATATATATATATATAATCAAAACAATATTCTCTAACACATTTGGGTGGTATTGCCCACTATTGTAAACATGTTATTCGATTTCACAGGGTTTTTATGACCTGGAATATCGTATTACCAAGTGGCCCATACGTTCAGTCCGATAAAATAAAATCACCGTACATACGCAAAACTTTGATCGTGTTCTCTCGTAGGTACAGGATTCGCCCCATCGTATATTTCAATTAAGTACGTAATTTTTCCGACGCGGATAGGATTCAATGGCCAGGAAAACTCGCGACAAAATGGTTTTCTTTTTTGTTTGTATAAATTATTTATTTATTTTTCATTTATTTTTATATACTTACATGTATTACGCTTTCTAAAAAATTCACAAAAAAACCTTATAAAACCTACATTGTATTTATATTATTGTATTTTACAATCTATCATTGTTACATGCATGCATGCATGCGACCGTGATATCCAATCGTATTACGTAAAAATATATTCGTTTTTAATAAAAAAAAAAAATATATATCTAATACATATGCAATAAACTTTAAACTATTGTATCTATAAATCTATTACAATTACAAGTAATAATTAAATAACAAAATAATTGATTAATATATTATACATTATACAACTACCCGGCATCAATAAAACATTATATAGCATATATTTCGTAGTAATAAATAAATTGAATTTAAACGATATCTTTATTTAAGAAATATAATTATATAAAATAAATAATATTTTTTTTTTTTAGGTTTTCTTTTTTCAAATAATCAGTTATTTCCATGACAACCACCATAAAAAAGTATTAAAAGAAAGTGACATTATCGGTTAAATTGCCGTGAAATCGTGAGCGCATTTAAAATTTAAAATCACTTTTAAAGGGGCAATAAAAATAAAAATCGTCAAATATTATAACAGACGAAATCTCGAAAGTTTGTAATGGCATTGATAATAGCATCAAATTGTTTACAAACTAACTCAAATCGCACAAAAATTATTAGAATTATGTATATATTTAAATTACAAATTAATATTTATTTCGATTATTTTTTAATATCATCCACAATAATATAATAGTAGGTACCTATATCAAGTCATTGAGATATAATGTGTTAGATAAATAGACTGTGCATTTCTTACCTCCTCTATATCTATTAAAATACTCTAGATAGCATGTGATAAGCAAAAATGATTATATTATGGGTGAAAAACTTCCATATTAACGTTTACTCCATGAACATTCTGATTTTAAACAAAAATTCAAAGCTGGACAAGTAATCACTGTCAGTAAAGTTACTTAAAAAAATTATATAGGTAGTTATTATACTATCCAGACAAGTCGAGAAACGAGGTATAAAAAAAATCCTTTAATAAGGTACTAGTAGAAGGAAAAATTCCAGAAGCGTGGAGGAAGAGTTATGTAGTACCAATATTTAAGGGCAAAGGCGATATATAGGATTGTGGATATTATAGAGAGATAAAACTTATGAGCCACAGTATGAGGAGTTGGGAAAAGATAATAGATAAAAGGGTAAGAGGTGAGACAACTGTAACTAGAAATCAGTTTGGGTTTATGCCTGGGAGGTTAACAATGGAGCTGAATTTCAGGGGAGAAAATGAGGATTTTAGGTTCAGAGTGGGGGTACATCAGGGTTCAGCTTTGAGTCCTTACTTATTTTCCCTGGTAATGGATAAGATAACAAAGGATATATAGGGGGAGGTACCATGGTGCATCTTGTTTGCAGATGATATAGTACTGATAGGAGAAATTCCTGAGGAAATGAATGGTGGACTTGAAGAGTGGAGGGAAGCTCTGGAAAGTAAAGGACTAAGGATTAGTAGGAGTAAAACAGAATATATAGAGTATGATTTTGGTGAAAGGGAACACAGAGGGAATAGGGAAAGGCTAGAAATAAAGTTAAGTGGAGATGTGGTGGGAGAAGTGGAGTGGTTCAAGTATTTTAGGGTCCGTTGTACAGAAAGACGGGGGTTTCGAAGAGGATATGAAACACAGGATGAAGTGTGGATGGACGAAGTGAAGAGAAGGGTCAGGTATTCTGTGTGATAAAAGAATCCCTATTAGGTTAAAAGGTAAATTTTATAAGGCAGTGGTGAGACCTGCAATGATGCATGGAACGGAATGTTTGGCAGTAGGTAGAAAGATAGAACAGAGAATGAGTGTCGCTGAGATGAGGATGTTAAGGTGGATGAGTGGAGTTACTAGAGAGGATAAAATAAGGAATGAGTATATCAGAGGTAGTATAGGGGTAGCTCCGATAGTAGACAAAATGAGAGAGAACAGATTAAGATGGCTCGGGCATGTATTAAGGAGGGAAGAGACTGAGGCAGTGAGATTAATAAGGGAAATGCATGTTGTTGGTAAGAGGGGGAGAGAAAGACCAAAAAAGAGATGGGGGGATGTGATGTCGAGTGATATGAGGAAGATGGGAGTGAGTGAAGAAGATGCGGGAGATTAAGTGGAAGTGTAGGACCAAGGTGGCCGACCCCAAATAGTTGGGAGAGATGGCGAAGGAGAAGAAGATATATGTATATATATGGACAACATATTATAATAAGGACAAAAAAATCGACAACGCAGCAAGAGCAAAACATCATTAACACCATTTTTAAAATTTTAGATAACGAATATTATTCACAATAAAATGTATAGGTATTTTTGTCCGTTCATTATTTAATTTTATTATTATCTAGTTCTCTGTCTCTTTTTGTCTCTTTGTCGCATAACACTATGCCTAGTATTTCATTGAAAGCATTTTTTTTTTTTTTTTGTTTTGTACCAGAATCGTCATTACCATCACAATTCATCGTGCAGCATAAAAATATAATATTAGATAAATGAAAACAAAATCTGGTTTATACGCGTATATATTATACGAATACGCAGTACCGTTATGGTTGTTTCTGAAAGCCAATTGTGTACCCTTCTCAAAGGGGGGCGGTATGCGCGGATGATCCAAGTGCGTTTTGTATGTTACAACAGAATATTTTTGGACATCAGCCAACAACCCGAACGACTATTTTACATTCTAAGGAAACTCTCGTCTCCTAATAGCAGTTAAGATGATATTCAATAGTGTGTATATTGTATATCGTACGAACACTAACGGCGAGTTTTGAAATTAAAGGGCTTTAAATATTGTATTTTTAATCGATCGGTTTTAGAAAAAGCTTCGACATATTCGTCCGTATATTTTATAAAATTTCTTAATCTTTTTTTCTTTTTTTTCGTTTATCAAACCGAATACAACATTATTGAAACTCGTTAAATTCGAATAATACGAATACACGTATGTATAGTGCGAATAGGTATGTGTTTTTCTGTAAGTCCTTATTAAATTCTCGATCAATCAAGATCGCCCCGAAAATCTGGAGATACGCCGACCGTGTACTTATTAACACGGCGGCGTTGGTAAAAGCGAAATCGTTTTCACGCGATACAAAGGATAAGTTTTAAAACCGCGGGCGGATTTGCGTTGCAACGTTGAATTTACAGAACAGAAGCGCTAATGACCTTACGATAGCGGCACGAGTCACGATGTCGTTGGTCTGTTCCCCGCGCGGCAGATTGAAACGTGGTAATTACCCGTAAGCCGGTATAAGGTATACGGTGCAAAGCACATTAGTGGTAACATCTGTTCGGCGACGAAATGCGACGCGCTGTTTGTCGACGTCAAATGCCGCCGAAATTACCGATTTAAACACTTTTTGAACGAGTAAACCCGTGTCGGAGACTCAATCGAATTTCGATACAAAAGCCTAATATTTTAAGTACGTTTAATTATCACCGCATATAGAATATAGATAATATGCGCATAAATATTACATGACAATGTGTCGAATGTGCTTTAAAAGCGAAATATGGAATTGTTGACAGAAACTGAGTTGGTCTTAAAACCAGTAATAATTACTTATTAACGATGTTTCGAAAAGTTCTCAAAAGTGTATATATATATATATATAATAGTGTATTTTGTTGATTTGCTTTTTTTTTAATAAATAAAAATCGTATGCGAGTTGAGTGTGAGACCATTAAATGTATTTGTTATATATTTGAATAATTTAAAACGTGCTTCTGGGGATAAACTTTTCGCCAAACTAAAATAATAATTTTTTTAATGGTTCGCAAATCACGCAAAGCATGAAACTGTAGTTGCAGGAACGTATGAATGGAAATTAGTATACAATATAAGAAAAAATCAATTTATATTCCCCGAAAGACGCGTATATCCCTATTATAATGACTATTTCGAAAATAATTAAAATAATAGAACAGATATATTTCCGTACAATGGTAGGTATACATGCCACTTAAATAAAGTACGAAATACAAAAATAAAGGTTTTATTTGTTAAACCTATATACGACACATATATTATTTCCTTTCTTAGAGTTCGATTACAACTTCTATTGTTAAACATGTTACACGTTAGATAAAACTATTTATTTTAGATATTAGGCGGGCCTCGATCAATTAGTATTTAATTATTTATTTATATGATGAAATTCGTTTTTTTTCAATCTCGTTTTCTTCGTATCCCTTAATGTTTGTTTATTGTTTTGTAAAAATAATCTGTAAAACATATTAAGTTCGTAGTTGAATGATACTAACCCATGCCCCCGAAAGTTCAAAATTGAACAAAATCTAATTTTATCATTTAAGTCTTTTAGGCGACTATTTTAATAATCAAACCTATACCGCGGTTAACTAGTATTGTTTAATAATTATCGTTAAAATTATACGTACTATACAAACTAAAAAATAACCTTACTTAATCGATTTTGTTAGTTAACACATGTAAAATAAAAACGCAAAATATTTGTATATCTTAAGATTATTTGGAACTCTTTGAACCGAACTGTACACAAACTAGTTATTTTTGAATGTCGAACCAAGGAAAACAAAAATCGAATCAAATTTGGCGATAAACAATAATTTACAAATAATAATGTTTAAATAAACAAATTATAGATTGATTTATTTTTATGATGGATAGTAACTTTTTCCAGCAATCCACATAGTTATGCAACCTTTTTCTACGCTAATTGTTTATCACCATGCAATATACCTAATATGATGTATTTAAAAGTCATTTTCAAATGATTTGTTTATAAATAAACAGCAATATTTACAGATTTAAAACATTATCGAATAGAGTATTAGACTGTCCGGTTTTCGGCATTGGAAGTGGACTACGCGAAAAATATACATTATTGGTGTTTAAATATTCGTGGCAGTAGGATCCAAAAATTGATAATACATTGGTACTTGGTAAATACAATTGATATTTTAGTATTTTAGCGATATTTTTATTAGAAAATAAATGAGAAGCTCTCGAATTGCACCGTATGACCGAATTTGGTAGAAGAAACAATGAGGCGGCGACAGTGTGGCCATCTAATCTATTTTATTATTTCAGATAATGTAATTAATTATCATAACTAACCTACTTTTAAATTAATTAAGTGCCATACTAGATGTTTTAAATATTTCTGAATTAATTTAAATATTTCGAACTTATTATGAAGTTCGGTTCGGGTTTGATATTTAAATCGAATAGATCTGTTCAGTTTCTGCTGGACCTCAAAAAATGTGGGTTTGTAACATGACTAATATTACCTTATATCTATATTAATATCAAGTAGGGCGTAGTTGTAATAATTCGTAGTCAGAAAGACATACCTGATTATAGCAAAATAATGAAAAATACTATTCTGCCGCATACAATGGAGTTCATACTGATATAATATAGTGCAAAAAATTAATACGGAATGGAACACGTGATTTAAATGCATATTGTGTTTCAGTTTAATTTAGGCCTATATATTGATTTATCGAAATACTCTGTATGCACAACAGCAAGGATGAAAAAAAAAAAGCCCGCCATGTTCACTAGGTCGTGAACATCGCATTCGCAATTTCCGCGACCACAAATTGCGCAGATATACGTGACACGACGTACCGATAAGGCACCTAGTTTTATCAGTCTGTATATACACATACATATATTCCGAACGTGATATAAAAACCAAAATGGCGACGGACGTTATCAGGAAAAAAACCGGCAAGAAAAAACCACCAAAGTCCGGACTACAAATATATTATCTACACACGGTACACGACTTTTATATTGTGTTTTTTCCTGTTAATAATCACAAAATACTTAATAAATATAGTACAGAAAAAATTTAAATTATATTTAAAAAAGAACCTTTGAGATATATTGTTCATGAATAATTTTACACCAAAATTGTATTTCGAATTGACTTTCTCGGAATTATAAATAAAACTAAGGTAATTGCGTTATACACAATGTACTAAGGTATATTTCTAAATATTGGACTGATATTTTATAGCTATAACTTCGTCAAAATGTATATGGTTTTACCCTATCATTAACAGAACCTACCTCTATACTATATACATATAAAAAATATGTATATATAAAATATGTTCACAGTGTCCACTAGTATAACTAAAAAATAGTTAAAAATAACAGTAAAATGCCAGTTTATTTAAAATATGTTAAAAAAAAAAAAAAAAACTAAATCTCTGACAAAGTTAACACTACAAATTTGGATATATTTCGTAAATATTAAAATAATAGATGTTTAGTATCAAGTATTTTATATGAACATTAATTAAAATTTAATAAGTGTTGGTATGAAAAAGTCTAAAATTACAAATTTACCCGTATATTAGTAAAAAGCGTATAAAATAACTACCTAGGTATATAATATGTATATGAAAGGTTGGATAATAGTATGAAGTAATTAGAATATAATATATGAGTATCGAATTCAGCTGATGTAATAGGTAATGAAAATCTTCAAATAAGTTTCATACCTACATGTTGTGTTATTTCCAAGTGTATTTAGAAAAAAAAAAAAACCAAAAAACAATAATTATAATTAGTTATTGTTACACACTTCAACCACTGATAACATGATGACAGATTGATAAAATAACAATATAGAGGCGGTGATTGACGAATACTTTCCTTTGATTGGGAGCACAATGCATCCAATATGTAGTTACAAATTACAACTACCTATATTAAATATTGTGCTGATATACAATGTTGTGTACAAATAATTTTAAATCGTGTTATCAAATAAGTGACAAATGTAAGAAAACAACACAGATTGTAGGTTATCTAGTGGGAATACTGTTTACATTTGTGGTACGTATATAATTTACTGCAGTCATCCTGTGGCACACTGAAGTCATTGATTATGTTAACATCTCAAGCGACGATCTATCTGTTTTTATGTTATCCACGTTCTATAACGTTAAATTATAATAATAATCAAATACCAATTAATTATAGTACGTTACAATTATACACGTATAGTGCATATATCCGATTACGCGTTAATCACTAGGTTTTACATTATCCATCAATTTTTTCGAGTATGATAAACTCGATTAGACTCCAACCATTTTATATACCTGTTATTTCATGAACATGTTAATATAATATTATTTAGACATTTTATATTATTGATGCATCTACACCGTACATTGATACCTTATGTAATTACAAACGGATGAAATTGTACACCTATGATAGCGTCCCTTTTTGCAGTGCCTGCTGTCATAATTGAATATCATTTTTATTCGCGTATGCTAATGAAATTATACAGAAGATTAGAATTGTTTCTATATTTTGTACAAAATTTAATTGTAATTGGCTTAGTTTACATCGTCCACTTGATACGCGTACCAAGAGTTTGATCCGCATTAAGTTTTCGGTGTTAACAGGAGCGCATCAATATACGTAGTCTTAACGCTCGAGCAAGACGTATCAGACCAAATTCGATGGGCACCAAACACAACAATTATTTATATCAAAGTTTCGTTTAATTTGTTAATTGTAGGTGATCTAAGACACAGTTATCACTTATGCACATGTTCCGGTAATAACGCAGAATAATAATACGCGCGGTGTAAACATGGACGTACCAAACGTTTGATGCGTACCTGTTTGGTGTGCACCAGCTTAGTACCCGAGGAGTAAACTAGGTCAGTGTCTATGAACTAATGTAAAATTTAGGATATAAGTATATCGTTTAATCTTAGGTGTCACCAAGTAATTTATAGTGGGTCCCGGAAAAGTTTCTTTTGAGTGGCCAAAAAACAAAAATCTATACTATACATTAACAGCCAATTTTATTTTCAGTGTTCAAAAACTCAACTGAAATTCTTAAAAATACACTAACTATAATTAATATTATACATTAAGCTATTATATTTATTAGAAATTTGGTATTTGTTTGTAAATATAAAAAAAAAATAGTTGGAACTTATATCTTAAGTGAACAATTAGACATGTATTTATAACCTTGTATGTAACCTTTAAATGTAATGTTTGACATTAAATAAACATTAAATTTGGTTTCAACGAACGTTGCTAAACCTTTCAGTCAACCTTATTTGAACAACTTTTGAAGGTTCTTACACAAAATTGCATGGCAAGATTCAATGCAACATTGAACCGTTCTCCAGAATCCCACCCCCATAAAAAAAAAAAATTGCAAGCAACCATGCATTTTTATCGTATACCTCCATCTACTTTATTATTGTACTACCTTCCCGGAACGTGTTTATTTTTTTCTGTAAATTTTGCAGCAAATCTTAATTCTGGTGATTGGATTCGAACCTTTGACCATTACTTAGTTAACGATTTTTATATGCTTAACCGACAAATAAATATCATTTATATGTCACGGTACATATAAATGCTCCAGTAACGATTATACAAGCACGGCAGAAGAGGAGAATTTTTTTGAATCGCCGCAGCTAGTGTATTTAATGGTGGTCAAAACGAGCTCGGACCGGTGGCAAAATGTGTTGTACACTAAGGTATATAAATATAACATACCAAAAGTCACTTTTTTTGGTATTCCGAAATCTAATTTTGGATTGCTCATAATTCAAGGGGAAGTAAACCTAGCGCCTCACGGTTTTATCTACCCCCTTTGTTTAAAACCCTTTTACCCTATATATATCCATTAGGGAGCAGGGGTGGGACATATCCCCCTCTAAAGAATACCAAAAATAATTACTTTTTGTATGTTATATTCCGGAGTGTTTTCCGGAACACATTTTGACATCAGATCGAGTACGATTTGACTACTATTAAATTCGCAATGACGATTCAAAAATGTCTTCTCCGTCACCGTGGCTATATTATCCTATACTATTACAAGGGCAATTTACCCTCCATTCCAAAAGATCTTTGTTGCAGGTAGCCGAGAAGTGGACCTATCTTTTCGTGATTTTAGATACCCCTTTCCTTTTTTTAAACTTAATATCCATATGTACCTATGGGCCATGGAGGGTTAGGAGAGAGGCAGTCCTCCTGGAGAATTACTTTATAATAGATTATTGCTAAAACTGGTAGTTCATAACATGAAAATATTATAATTTATTTAGACCTACTTACACTTAAATTTATCCTATATAGGCTTAATTTTAAAAAGTAATCAGACCGGCTCAGGCGTCTCAAACCCTTTGGAATTAAAAAGCCTGACCAGGTTTGAATATTGTATTGTTTTGCGACGACCAAGCCAGCTAAATGCTAAATATTATTTTGACCAATAATTATTTATAATAATAGATAAGAAAATAGTAAATACTATATTATTATAATAACTTAAATTCATAACTCTAGATGACTAGATATTGTTTATGGAGAACGAAATTGAAAAAAAAAAAAGTTAAAGATAATTCATTTTATAGGGGACTTTAATTAACGGAATGTTTAAAATCAAAATAAACATATTAAAAATATACAACATACATTATACATATAAATAAATCAGACAAATAGAACATATAGTGTCTAGTGACGAACTGACTCATGTTCAACATGAGAAAGGTAAATAGCAATAACTATGGAAGGATTAAAAATATGTTATTTGTAAAGGGGCCGGTCAAAATTCTTACCCCGTCTAATAAAACCTGAAATGACGCCACTGAAATAATATTATCTTAAATCGTGTTTGGTACAATTATTATGCTCGAATCATAATGTAAATAATCTAAAATAAAAAACGACTGAAAGTAAAAACCTATTTGAATTATAAATAATATATATAATTTAAGAACATGAATTTTACATGTATTATCATTGTTTTTTTCTCGTTCCGAACTCCTGTAATATTTATTTTGCACGCTCTTTTAATATTCTGATATATTATTGCATGTAACATAAAAGCCAATGGTTTTTTTGATTTTTAGAATATAATTCGAATATAGTTCAAAAGGAAGCTGAATATTCATATATCTAATGTAAATAACGAATTCATTCGTACAATTTTATATGTCAGGCCCAATGACTAAAATAAAAATGTACAAACTTTAAACTGTAGTAATATACGTTTTGAGACTCGTGTTTATTTATTCATACACATACTTTCGAGTTATACAATAACGCTATTTGAAAACTTGTTGCAGTTTAGATATTTACGATTGAATAAAATTTATATTATTCAAATTATTCGTATACAGTGTATTATGGGGTGAAATGCATATTTTGAAAATTAAAGAACATGACCACAACAAAAACCGGTCATAATGTTATATGTAATAATCTTCCTCGACATTTCCATGAATTGCTTTGAAAACGACAATAAACGAAAAAAAAAAGAGATCATTTGTAATCTTCTCTCAAATCGTAAAAACGGGACCCCGCTTCCCGTTCAAATTTTGTCGGGGCAACGGTATGTATGTGGTCACACTAAAATACACTTACCGATATTAGTCTAAAAATAAATATGAGTTCTATGAGGTCTATGAAAAAAAAAAAAAAAAAAAACACACGTAGAATACATAAAGAACACTGTACACCGGATATAACAGTATATAAAATAAAATATTAAAGTAATGTAATTAACAGAGAGTCGACTTTGACAACAACCCTTCAGACACACCGGTCGATAACCACAGCAGCGGCCCTTCCGAATTGCAATTTTAATTAGATTCCGGTTTAACGTGGATTCCCGCTACAGCAGCAGAACATGTCAGGCCCTTGTCAGCCCACGGCCGATAGTCAAGGGAATCTCGATAGCCCGCTGAACCGTACTTGAGGGAGTCAAAGTTTTTTACCCGTCCGGCGATATGATGTTACCTCCGAAATTTCTCAACCCGTCTCTTTTCGAGTATACAATCAAAACACTTAAGTCGCACGAAAACACCGTGAACATCGCCGATACCAAATGACGTCCATCAGAATAGGTATATATATATTCTAAAACTTGAACATTTATAACGTATACCGTCCAAATGTTTTACGGTGAAACTTTCACCGTCAATAATACGAGCAGGCGTACACAAAATATATTATATTTTTTTTTCCGCCTAGCCGTATGTATTATATGTATAATATAAGATTTATTAATGCGCATTTAACGTATATAATATTATAATATTTGCACGAGACTAAAATAACGATTTATATAATCTAACGCCACTATATATTTACTATATATGAACTCAGAATGTTAATATTTTCCCCACGATATCACCTCTCCTCACCACCCTCGATGAAGTCTTGTTCGAAACATTTTGAATATTTTTTTCCGGATTGGAGGAGAGATCTGTGCACGTTGTCTTTTATCCCCCCCACCCTCCCAACCCCCCCGGTGCAAACATAATACCGTCTCGTTTGTGTATACTCTCATTTGTTTTATCTCCTCCAAGCCAACGGTCGCGATCGGCGGGTAGGAGACAGGGGTATATGCTAATGAAACACCGTGTCAGAAATTCACCTTGCCGACAGACCTGCTGCCGGCTTGACGTGGAATATCATCCATCATCGTGCATAATACAAAAACACGTAAGGATGGGCTGTACAATAAGACATACCGAAGAGAACGCCAGAAAAGAGAAACGTCTGCGAAATAACAGTTATCAAAGTTTGACACCTTCTCGCACAATCAAAATTCGCGCGAGACTTTATTTTTTTTTTAAGAACTTTTCATTATTATAAACGTTACCCCAAAAAAGTTCAAATTTTAAACGAGTTATTATTATTAGGTATCAATTAAATAATTTAGTATACTGCGACCGATTCCGGAAAGCCGTTTTAAATAAATCGACCGTTTATCGATTGCGTGTGCGATTGTATGTTACTATTTATGTTTATTGCAAAACGTATATGAGAGAAAGTGTTCTTTATTTAAACGAAAAAACCAATCGAATGCATTTTACTTTGAATGCACCTACACATACTCCACTATACTATATACGGTCTTGTAAATCCGTAATGGAGTCTTCGATATTATCACTGACGGGATATATGCCGAGAACTATGCCAGCTATATATTTCAACACACGTTACACGAAACTCGAGAGAGGAAGAGAGAGAGAGAGAGAGACAGAGAGAATTTAAGAGACCTGACAATTATTATTCGGAGCTTATTCGAGTGTATATTCTAGAAGTATACGTCACGTATGTATGTATGTATGTACACTTCAAACGAAAGATATACGCGTAATATTTCCACGCTAAGTTATTTATTCAACTATGCGACTAATTAGTTCTTTTTTAACACGAACAACTCGAAAAAAAAAAAAAAAGGTACACATATAAGAGTATTTTTCGATTTATATTTTTGATGAAACAATTATTATATTGTTTTTGAGTATTTCCAAAAACCATTAACTATGAAATACAAAGAAATTAAGGGTTCAATTCAGAGTATATAAAAGTATTTACTACATTGAAAAACGAATACTACTAATTTAATCAATTATTAAAAACATACCGCAAGGAAAATGAGGTAGACGATATAATCCCTTAATACTTTGTGTGAAACTGGTAACAATAACATGGTTTTATTTGGTGATACAGCACGTTTTATTATACTGATATTTATAACTATACACGAATAACAACAACATTATTATTATTAAAAGTAAATGCGATGGATATTTATTTGAATAATATGATAAATTTATTGCAATAATTATTTGTAAATAAGTAAAGCTCGGTATAAAAGAGACAAAAATTAATTAAATATATTATGTAACTCAATATACAATATATACAATATACAATTATACGTATATAACTATCTTCTATACAAGGTGGATTATATTACCTTACTCCCTTTATTTTATTTGTGAATGTTTATCTTTTATTCGTTTTCGTCTTTAATATACTTGAAATACGTAGATCACAACATTTTTATAAAAAAAATTCCACTTTTATATCTTTGCTTTTTTAGAGGTTTTACACTTTCCTTAAATGGAAACCCTTATTATTGATTTTATTATAATCTAACGCACAAAATTTCGATACACCAATAACAAATAGTTAATAATTATTTATTAGCATTTAAAGTTCAGAAGTGTAGACTACTATAAATATAATTCCCTTGACCCTCCACACACCTCTTACCAAAACTTTAAATAATTATAAATAATTAATTATTGGTTATCACTATTCAATATTGAAATATCAATCAACATTTTCAAAGAAATATTTTAAACATCAAAAAATGATGACAAAAGTATTAAATTTAACAAATGGCAAGGATAAATATACTTAAGACGAAGCGATACACCCAATTTTCAAGGAATTTTGTATATAAATAGGTAATTTTTATGAAATTTTAAGGAAAATGAAAATCCAACAATGTAAAAATATCTAATTATTTTCTAAAAGTAATTTAAAAATAGTCATGTGCCAGTACCATTTTCTATTGTTGTAAAATCGCAGAGCCAAAATGTATACAAAATATGAAAGATTAGACTATTCACTGTACTCGAGCGTTGAATTTTTTTTCTAATACATTTTTTTGAAACCCAAAAATCTGTGTTTGAAAATCGTAAAATATAATTTTAAAATTAAAAAAAATATATAGGTATAAAAGAATTGTTTAACTAAAAACGCTACCCTACGGCATAGTAAATATTCTCATGTTTCAATATTTTTTTTTTTTATAAATTTTGACTCTGATTTCTAAGAGAAGAGTTGTAGTAAAAGAGCATGAACGTATTTTAATACCGCTAAAATGCTTATGCAACCTCTTAAAAAAAAAAATTTTTAATTTCATAAAATATTTAGACAAATAAATTTCTATATAAAACAACAAACATTTTAAAATAAGAATATTGGCGGAAAAAATTTAATGAGCATGTTAAAATAATCAACAATATGTGCTACAATAAATTGTATTTTCTACTATACACATAATCATTTTTAAACGAATACAGAATTTACACCGAATATGAAACTTGTAATTTTTTTGAATATTTAGTCGAGTAAAAACAAATTGAATTACTATTATACGTGAATTTATGTGTCGTAAAAAATATTTTAATTACCATATATCAAATTATCCCATCAAATATATATCTTATTATATATACCGGAGAAAAGATAATGACAATATATGCGGTAATAATGAATGTCCGCAAAAGATTGTAAACTTAAATGTCAGAGGTAAATATTCATACAAAAAGAAAGAAATCATGTTCAAAAGTCTAAGCCTTGATTATTATAAAATATAAGATAAAAAATACCATATTCCATAAAGGAATTGGCCACAGTGAGATTAATTTGGAAAAAGTTTTAAAAAAACCATTGTGATATTATGATATACTATATATAGGTAATAATCCTTTGATTTATAAGGAGAATAATTCAATGACATTATATAGCTGGAATCAACTATAATTACAATTTATATTCTAAAAATATTAATATTGACAACAAAATATGTGGATATATAAAATTAAAGTAGGTACTACAAAATTACATTTTATACTGACTATAAACGGTAAAATAATAACCAATAATAAATATTTAAAGATATATTTGCTCGATACAGTAAAATATATTTCATATAATATTATGTAGGTATATAAATGATTGAAGTCGATATAATAAATAGTTTAAACATATTTTTTGGGGGGAGGGGGAATTTGTATATTATAATTATAATGATTATAATATAGCCTTGATTAAGGCTTATTAAATTAAAAAAAAAATTTCAACTTAATTTAGAAAAGATACTTATACATTTATACATATATTGAAAATAGTAATTGGACATACGAGAAACATATAAATTAAATCTTCCGCATATTGGTTTAAAACACATAAAAAAATACGAGGTGCTCAACAGCTTTAATGCGATTCATTTTTTTTAATATTGTCCTACACTCTTATATTTTGCAAACACTGAGCCCTCTTCGTCGGAGATATATTTCAAATTCTAAATTGGTAACTCGTTGGAGAGCTGAGAATAGTTTAATACAAATAAACATTGGGAATAGAGGTACTCGGTTTGGTTTTTATACGATAAACGTAGAGTCGGTGTTCAGTAATTGATGAAAATTACAAAGCTGTTGAATATATTAATATATCTAATTTGGAAACGAATGGTTCGTAAATTAACGGGAACGCAAAAAGAAAGAAATGCTGAAATGTACGTATATTGCTCTATGGTGTCAACGGAGAAAGAATTCCTAAAACCATGTTTGGTTTGGTCGTTCGGCAAAAAATTTAAATGTTACAACAAAAATATAATTCACTTTTTACATAACAATTCCAGAGGTATTTTATTACTATTTATTTTCCCGTTGTTTCATTTAGAAATATAATTTAATTCAGTATATAACCATGTTACGTTTTTTCATCACTATTAATCCCGTTCAATGGAATGTTCCTCTTGAAAAAAAAACCATCCCCTCATAGAATAAAATATTTTTTTTTTTTTTAATTTTATGTATTAGTTGTTTGCTGAACCACACGAAGCGGGATGAGTGCTACGCGATAAAATTAAAAACACCGTTACATGTTTAAATAATCGAGGGTAAAAAAACACGATTGCTCGGTATAAGTTCGTATATTGAAAAAAAATCATTTGCCAATCATTTGACCCGATCGCGTATATATTTGTTTAATAATTATGAACAATTGATTAATGACCATACTGCAGTATATCATATAAGTTAGTTCCAATTCTCATTTTAATCCGAATGATCGTAAAATAAACAATAATCGTTGTCCATTTATCACACGATCAGTAGGCATAAAAAAAATCACCGAAAAGTATTGTGTACGGTTCGACAATAATATAATAAACCGTTTAATTAATTTTTTTTAAATATATATATTATTATATTTTCCAACAACGCAAAATCCGACGATTAATTCGATTGAAAAACTAAATAGGACTGTCAACCAAATTCAACAGCCGAAAGCGCATGAGTTGCGTACCATATTATTCGTACTTGAAAATATATTTGTGTTCTTATATAACTACGCACAAATATTTAGTGAAGGAATGAGGTATAGGTGAAAAGGGGTTTTAAACTAACATAGAATTATTAACTTCGACGTTTTAAAAAAGATTTATATAGTTCCCTATATTTTTTAATGCGTTCTATTTTTAGATTTGTAGCGTAGAAGGCATTGGTTATACAATTATGTGTTTTTTTTTTTACATTTTTTTACATTTATAAAAACATTATATTTTGGGTAGGAGTTTTCGAGTTTTTGATATGAAATCATTCTGGCTGGTATTTTATAGAGGTCGGTTTATGATTTTTTGAGCAGTATTCAAAAGTGTAACGAAAAACTATTACCTTTTAAAACAAAAAGTTGTTAACAATTAGAAAATCAAAAATGAACTAGTCATGGTTACGGATTGTATAGGAGATATATTATACTTATAACTATCTAAAGAGATGAATATTATTATAAATTGTAAAATTTAAATGCCAGAAACTTAATATTTTAACTGTATTGTTTATGAAGGTACATCATACCGATTTCCGCTTAGAATCGTTTATCGAATAAAATGATTTATCATTGTTTTCAAATTCAATACATTTACCAAAAATATATTATCCGATGAACCAAGTACTTCCTACCCCTACAGTCGGGCATTTTAAAAATTATATTTTGTAATTAAAAAACTAAATATAATTAAATACTTAACAGAATATTATTATTATTATTATTATTATTTTTTTTTAATAAACAAATTCTTTTTTCTCTTTCAATTAACTCCAACTAATTAATAATTGACAAAAATAACAACTATAGTGAAAAAAAAAGTATTTAATGACGCTGTAATAATTAAAAATACATGGGTGATTATTTCATAATCCTAAGAATCTTCAACATATTAATGGGTGTAGCTAGGTAAGGCAATTGCACCAGGATTAAAGTTATTAAAGAATGTTATACGAACAATATTGTTCAATTTAAAAAAAAACACAATGTTCTTAATTTTTAACATTATATTTATATTTGACATTTTATTTTAGGATTAGGTACTCAGTTTAGAAAATAATATAACTAAGCAATACTGCATGTATGCATACCAGAATACAAAGTTTTCAAATATTAAACACTACATTTTAAATACAAGGATTTAGGAATGTACTGAATGAATATTTTACTTTCATTAAATGTTCGTGTTCATAAGAATTTAATTTAATTTGAAGTAATTATGCATAATACTATGTTTTTCAGAAAAATTGAAACACAAAAAAAATAGGTTTCTATTAAAAAATCTATGAAAAAAATTATTTTTTAATCATTTCAAATTAAATAAAAATACATATTTTAATTTATTAACACAAAAATGTACAGAGTTAATGTTGTCAGAATATGTTTAAATTATGCATTTTTGTCTAATATGAATAATTTATCATGAAAATATATTTACAAACATTAAGATAATATAAATTATATTGTACATTTTAAAGAGGTATGAGAGGAATTGGATGTCAATGTTTAAAAAATACGTTTGAAAATATACAGAAAATAAATGTATATTTAGGGCAACAAAATTTTAGTCGTCACTAACCAGTAACCATCCATCCCACTCCCCTCATCATCCTCGTATTGTGACTATAATGTATACAATATGTCAAATGATAAAAACTTCATCCGAAATTATTCTCGAGATACAAACAGGAAATTAATGTTGAAAATCGTTTAAATAAACAACAAAATGATCGAGAACGATAATAGTACCATACTTACATTTATACTAATATTTGCTTCCAGAAACTATATTATAAATTGTATAGTATAACGACTTTTAACTTTCAACGAGCATATTTAAAACCAATAGTGAATATTTTGAATGATTTATATATGATGGTACCGCGATCGTGTCCAGAGATAAATACCCTTGCAACATAACTTTATAACAACAAATTTAAGGTTCGATTCGAATGTTACGCGTAATTTATTAATTCGTCTGGTAGAAAATACTATTTATATCACATTATATTAGTATAATTTATAATGTGTACATTATTGTTGAGTAAACTTTAGCGATATTATCGAACGATATAACTATTTTCGTCAGTATATATATACCGTTTAATGATGATGAAATTAATTACGGCCGGATGTTTTTGCCAAAACAATGTTCGTGGGAGGGCGCGGATATTGTGCGGATGCTAGTTGCGCGCTTAAAGTCAATTTCTAATAGGAAACCGCTAACGTTTCCTTCGTTCTCCCGGAGCATGGCAGACACGACCAATTACATTCCAATCGATCGTCCCGTCTATAAGCGACGGACGAAAGTATCGCAATATCCATCGTGCACATTATATGGGATATGGATATTTAAATGAAATAATAAAATAACGAACAAAAGGTCTAATTTTTCAAAGCAAAAACGTCGCATGCGGTTGTCGACGTGCGAAGAACTAAAGGCCGATCGATCATCCCAGTCACCATGTCCCGGTTTGGTTAATGGCCCCGCACGCGATGTCCAGCGAATGAATATCATCCTCCAAGTCCGGTGACCGGGTATCGGGTTACACAACCCGAATGAAAAATTTTAACCGCAGCATAGAAGGCCTCGGGAATGGATGAAGGTTGATGGATGCGGCGGCTACGGCAATGGTACACACAGTGTGATCGATGCGTCTCCTATTCCACCGTATCGTTAAAGGCGTTCGAATAAAACATATAGGTAGTAATATAATAGAAAAGTGCGAAAAAAAAACATTCACATACTCGATAAAGAAGGAAAACCACGACGCATCGGATTTATAAATATAAATGTGAAGAAAATCCTTTTTAAACTTTTCGTCTCTTCGTGGTAAAATACGTTTACCGTTACCCGGTTTTACGATCGAGACATGTATATAGCACGCGCATAGTAAATTATCTACTCGAAAGTTCGAGATGATAAGTTATTTATTGTCACTTTTTCCCTATTTCTTCTTTTTCTTCCACTACTCTGTACGAGCCTTCCCACCGCGACCGCAAAATTTCAACAGTCGACTCGTCTCCTCGCAATCGTTATTATTAACCATAGCATGAGTAAATAGGCATGTTAGCTATAATTCCATTTTCGCTATCACTACGCATTTTCCCCAGACATGGAATAAACGATAACAATATCATGGATGAAAGAGTCTTGGTATCTTAATAATAATATATGTACAAAGGTGAAATACGTCTTGAATAAACAAAATGATAATGAAAGTGTTTTATTATTAGATATTTTAATTCATAATAATATTACAATAATTTTAAATTTAGCCGGAAATAATTTTTTAATGAATTTTGTCGTTTATTCCATGTCTGGAGAACATTTTCTGCGCCGTGATATCTAACTGACATGCCTATTCACTTATGCCATGATTATTAACCATCAGCAAAAAGTAAAAACTGATAGATAACAGGCGGCTAATCACAGACAAGTGAATGTTAACAAGACGAATAATAATTCATCATTATCCTTCTCGCTCACCTATATTTCATTACCGAGTTTTCCCTCATAAATTGCATTACAATATTACTAAAAGCATAATATAATATTATAATAATAAGAATGTATAGGCATAAAATTATAGAAAAATGTTATGAAATTATTTTTTGTATCCCAATATCATGTCCTGAATCTCTGAGCATATATAATATAAATATGTCTAACATTGTAATATTACTAAAGGATGATTTGTACATTTTTTTTATTCACTATGATGCATATACGTTCGGATGATTTTCAGTCGCAACGTTAATGCAACTCACCCTCAACAACCGCCTATCAATTTTTTCAGCCATCCATGGATGTAATACTATATATAATATATGCAATATATACAATATATATGTACGTAGAAGTAACACTAGTGTAAGTCACACAATAGTTGTCCGAAGATATAAATGATCAAAATTCCATACCTGTGAAATACAAATTTACACGCAGGTACGTTGTATGTATACTCGTAGATTTTTTTCTTCAAACTGTCCAGCACGAAGGACCCCAAAAATAAAAATCATACATTGTCAGAATAAGCAAATAATCCTTAGTATACTGTATGAATACGATTGAATACACCCGTATTTTAATAATGATATATAATGTAATATTGTCTGTGAACAATTTCGAATTTGACCAGATAATTATTATAATGAATATGTTTAGAAAATATTCTGGCCATCTAACAGTAGACCATTAGTATTGGGAGTTAGCATAAATCATCTTTTCAAATGATTTTTTGTAATAATAATAATCGAATTGCACGCATACAAAATACAAGGACGGTATTTTTCTACAAATAGTTCTAAAGGGAAAATATTTATAATTAAATTAAAATTAATAAACAAATGGATATCATATTATTACTTTTTATTTCATTGTGAAATTTATATTTCTTTTTCTTTTAACGTCACACATGGAAACTGTTTACGATTGAATTGTTATTTATTTCTAACAAATATAGACTTAAAAGAGGATTTATGCGGAATAAACAAATTCACGTCTTATTATTATAAAATCCAAAACCAAAATCCTTTTTACATAAAATTGAATATAGGTATATTGTTAGTGAGGTAAGAAAAATGTTCCCTACATTACACAACCCAATTATAGAATACTATATACTCGCACTATTTTAAATTGAAATACATTTTTACTTTTATAGCTTATATATATATATATTATATACATAAACGTATGCGATGCTAACAAGTGCCATTTACTCAAAATATAGCATTGAATAGGTTGCCCATTATTCATGTTTATAAAGCCGAGTTATGCTAAAACAAAATGTCATATTTTGTTTACATTATTCCTATTGCGAAAAAATACCCTTCAAAATATACACATTGCATTACATTCATATGAAATCCATTATTGTTTATATATTATATATATTACAGAAAATATGGAATTCCGCTATCTGACAAACTATGATCGACGAGTCAATGAGTGTATTTAAATGTATAATAGATATCAAACATGATTATAGAATATGGAGTAAACTAATATCAAATCGTACAAACATAAATTATTTGTATTCAAAGAGATTTTATCAAAAATTTCATTTGCATAACTCTAAATATTTCACATGATATTTAAGATGAAAATAAATCTATATTCCCGTTATATTAAATAACAAATTTACCAAACTTATATTTTTTCATATTTCATTATTTATATTGTATATTCGATTTTTACATTTACATAAAAAATATGTCGGCCATTTCTTTGTAAACAGAATTCTGAGCTATTGATTTCAATATAATGAGTTTCCTTTCAATAACCTGACGAGGAAGAATTTCAGGTGCCTACCTTTAATATTACAATAGTAAAATTTACATTAATTAAAACCTACAATAAATTACGCTTAAATCATACTAATATTCAATGATAATTTTAATTTAATATTCAATTATTAAAGTGTATTAGTTATAATAATTATTCAAACCGTCTTATGATTGGTACATACTTCTTTTTAGAATTTTACAGACATTTTCATTTTTGTAAAACATTAAGTTAATACTTACAATTTAAACGTACATATATATTGTATGATCAACAGAGAATTATATATTATTCGATTTTGACACTTACCTGAAACAAAAACAAAAAAAAATCGTTAGTAAAAATAATCTGGTCAATACACTCAGAGAAATATCTTGAATGGTATATTTCAATAAATACATTTATTAACTATTGACAGATCAATAATTATTTTTGTTCAAGTTACAAAAATATTATCCTTTTCAGTCTTAACAATTATTTTTTCATTTAATTATATAAATAACTATTTCAACAAACTAATAAATATAAGTATATAATAAACGATCGCATTACATGACAAATTATAAATAAATTTGAGTACCGTACAATTAACCTAGTATTCCATATTTAGATCTTGAAACATAAAATTTCCACTAGCATATATGATATACAAATTTCAAAATTCATAATTTCTATAAATAACATAAAATTGGAATAACTATTTTTATAAATGTCATATGATATATATACCTAGAAATAAAATACAAATTTTTGTCAGTTTAAATATATAAAAAAAAGATTTTCTGTATAAATAACAATATTATAACTAAAATAAATCATGCCTGTCCAATTGATTTCATCTCTATTTGATGTAAGACTGTATTTTAGGAATCTAAATAAAAATCTATATAAAAAAATAAAAATTGAGGGAGCAATATAAGTTTATAATTAGTTCTTAATTTTTAATTTCATAATGAATTAGCTATGCAAATAATAAAAATAAAACAATCAGTACTGTACTATACAGTTCTTTTTCAGAGAGGGAATAGGATTAAATAACACATAAAATCTTTACTCTTCTCCCTAAAGCAATACACGATTATATACAATGTGAATTATTTACAAACGTAATCAATTTTTACCAAAATAGCTATTCAGTTTTTCAAATCGTTTCAAATTTAGAATCGGTTTTGAAATCGCCAATGAGTCTATTGGAATATATTTTATTTTTATAATTTTAGCTACATTTTACAAGACAAATTAATTTAAGAATTTCCATAAATTCAAAAAATTTTTCATGGTGAATAATGTTATTATTAATATGAATATTTATATGCTATAATCTATACAAAATTATAGGTAAGTCAAAATATTTTTTCGTTTTAAAAATCAAATCCCTAAAAGTACCCTCATATTATTTTCAGTGACGAAGCTACTTTTGGCCATAAATTGAATTTTTTTTTTCCACGATCATAATATTCACATATTAATTTTCAATCAATTACATGGCATTAGATTCCAAATATTATTCACACTTAATTGATTTTAAATGTATGTAATTAAATTGGTAAAATTTTAAGGTACAGCAAGCGGCGAGATGAATAACATTGATGATGATCATGAGATAATTTAAAGCCTATTAATTAAAAACTTTTAAAGGTACTCTAAAGACAACATTATAATGTATCTTCTTCCAGAGCTTTCAATAAGAAATGTCAATGTACAATCTTCAGGAAAAATACATTATTTTACGAATTTTGATTTATCTATAGGTGCATTTGTTATTTAACGTATTTAATAACAAGAAAACCAATCGGTATTGATTACAAATTTTCATATTTACTGTAATTTCATAACAAATTTCTAAACAAATTGTGAATAATATCCCGCACGTCCGACACCCCAATTGTTAGTTGTGAGTCACTTTAACCACTTCTCTCGGTGTTTAATTGCTCGTTTTAATGTCAATTTTGATACATCAATGATCTCAAAGAAATCGTTGGACATGACTGTAGCGAAAAGAGATGGTTCCGATTTTTGAAAAAAGAAAGTTTACTTTCGTGGAAAAATATTCCAGTGACTTGGAAAAATCAAAATATATCCACCACATATAATAACCATACAATATGGTATACGTCTTATACATTGAATATGCAGAAAAAAGGGTTAAAAATTTGATAAAAAATACTTAATAAATCGATCTATATATAAATATATAATATACACATATTACCATTGATTATATATTACTATTTACCAATCATTGCGACATTATACATACGTGAAGAACGCACTAGTAGACACGGGTCATGGAAGAATAAATTAGAATTTTCCACCTTCAAGCATAAACGTATATAAGTATATTACATATATATATACACTTATACAAGTATGTACTTTATATTATATATATATATATATACTTTTGATGTAAATATACGTATATACATTTTTTTTTTTTTTTCGTATTTTCTCGTTAAGTCGTCAAATCGCGTAAATCTCACAGTGCAGCGCCGTGTGTTGGCGAAAATTGTCATTCGCCCTAAGCGTCAAATACACACGGACCAATACACCGCACCTTTGCCGCCAGATTCCCCGCAACACCCCCAAACAACCCCTGGCAGACGGACCACCCCCGGCCATACACCGACGTGTATATAATGTGATTTATTAGGGCCCGTCAGATTATCTGTAAACTGCACCGGATTATATGTTTCGCCCGCGGCGGCAGTGTTAGTCTCGACGGCAAATTCAAAATCCCACAAATCGATTTACGTGGAGGAATATACGTATTATACACGATTATATACAGGGTGAGCAATCTAGTCATATTATATGCTCAAAACGTACCGATGGGTATCACTTGAATATATATATATATATATATATATATATATATTTACAAAAAAATCGTCAAAGAAAATTGCTGTATACACACAGAGTGTACTATAAGCAAACATCCGCGAGATGTTAAGGTCGCCAATAATATTGTTGTAGTTTCACCTGGACATTTCGGATGCTTATATACCTGTCCTGCAGTATTCAGTTACATACTCGGTTATACCGTTCAACCGGACGCAAAACAGTCCTGGTTTATTTGAGAAAAACTAAAAATTCAAATGAAGATTATAATTTACACATATATGTTTTATTTCTTTTTTTACCTACCTACAATTATTTTATTAATATATATATATATATAAATATATTTATAAACCGTTATTAGCGATTTATTTGTTTACAATTATATTTATATGATTTATATCGATTCTTTATTTTGTTATTATATAATAATTTCGCAATAGCTGATGACCAAAGTAGAAAAAAAAAATTATGCGTGTATTCGATTTTTGAAAAATCGTCTTCGAGATTGCTATTTTTTTTTTTTTTCTGTAGGCATACAAAATGAGTAGAATGTATCACGGAATACTGATATTGAACACTTGAGACCCCCAAACAAAGAGTTCATGGATTCGAGGTACAAATTTTTTCAACAAATTATATACAATTTCATGATCAGTTTTTAGAGGTTCCGAAAGGATTGCAGGTTTTGATATAGACGTCATCTTTTAGATGTTATTTTTCAAAAAAATGTTTCAATTTTATTTCATACCAGCATTTGCTGGTTTCGTATAACTAACGGGCAGTATATAAAAAAAATGCTACCCATTTAAACACTTAAATTAACCAAATATGATGAGAGGATAATTTTCGAGGGTATTTCATATACTTTTTATAATTATTGAATTTCATAATATGTAATGAAACATGTCTCGTATTTATTAAGGACTGTAGATATCCAGTCTTATCCAGTTGGATACAGCTTACTGCACTAATCGGCCTTTGGAACTGAGTAGTCAGATTGGTATAAATAAAGGTTTATAATTTATTTTAGACAGGTCATATTTGAACTAATTAACAAAATTTTGCAATGAAATATTCATTATTTTAAAAATAATTAAATATTAAAATAAAATAAAATATACACTATCATCTGAGTAACCCTGATAGTTATTAATCTACAGGTGATGAGATCCAGCGAAGTAATTCAAATTTAAAAGTTTCTAGACACGAATGAAATATTTTATTTTTTAATATTTTTGACATTTAGATTCGACTGGATAGTTCTGACGTTTTGACTGATAATTATTAAATATAACTTCACGCACATTTCGTACTCTGCGTCCCTGTTTTACTTACCTAAGTAAAAACGTTGAGACAGAGACACAAAGTGACAATTCAGTGAAAATGAATCGTTATAGTAGTAAGTGAGATGGCCTCAAATAATCCTCTCTTTAAATTTGATAAAGTCTTTAAACTGTAAATTCAATTAAAACGTCACAATATAAGTTCTGTATATAATTATTGTGCTGTTTTCTCCTTAGCTAAAAAGATACAGAAAAACGGGGTGTAGTGTCCCCTTAATCTATCGATTAACTTTACTCGTTTGCTTTTTTTTAAGTAAATTTTAAATAACCCATTTCACTGTTCTACCCTGTATTTATATATATATATATATACAAGAATATAAATACAAACGTACGTATATAAACTCTAATCATCCCTTCATCCCGGATGAAATACCAGCAGTACCAGATGGCCTGTATATATACACCCTGCACCCCAAAACGATGACGATGATTACCTCGTCCCGTCGGTCATTTAATGCGACCTAACGTTGTATTTGTACCGTGTGATATTCGTGTGATGAAGGGAAACTCAAAAAGGGCGAATGATATCTATATATATATAGATAGAGAGAGAGAGAGAGAGAGATAGCTTAATACACACATATTAATATGGATATTGGACATTGATCGATCGAAGAAAATTTTAAAAAAATTGACGAATTATTAAAACATTTTTAAATGTATACATTATGTACTATACAGTATATACTTGTATATATATATATATATATATATTATATAGGAAACTTTGGCGAACGGGAGAATATGGTAATTGAATTATAGAAATACGCTACAAAAACAAATTAAGCAATCAGTGGCGTACACATTTTATACCATTCGATAAGTCATAATTAACTTGATCGCATCTGTGTATAATTAAACGTTTGATTAATAATTATAAGTCTTTACGAGATTTAAACTATATTATAATGTAAATACAGTACACGTTTATATTATCGCTGTAATGATTGTAAACGAAAAACACGGTATTTTAATTCCCGACCAAATGATAAAATTCAACGGACGGTAGACTGCCGACGAGACAAAATTAAAATATTAATAAATAAACAATGTGCACTTAATCCCTGTAGTCATTACAACATTCCGAACTCCGTTCCAAACCCATATACACGACCTTGGTCCTAACTTACCTAGATTTAGAAACGTTTATTCTTACACTGACGTATAGCCCGAAATCTCAACGGCTCAATCAAAACATGAAAGCGAATGTAGTTTAAACCGGCATTAATTAAACTAGCACCGTCATTTTGATAAATATCCAAACATTTTAATGTAGGTGTTAATGTAGGACGATAACTATACGTGCTAACTTCTTTGCCAAAATATACCCGTACATTTTATTATTATTATTATTATTTATTTGTTTTTTTTTTTAGACTTATTCAAGCTATAAAACGAGGTAGGTGTGCAATTTTACAATGACTTACATTCCACCGTACAATGCCCACATTAAATGTTATTATTTAACTTATATAACAACTATATGTATACATTTACCGCTATACTACAATAAATAATAGGTAACGAAAATTAATAAATACATTTATTTGACGATATCTGTCACCGTCGACACCTGGATGTGTCAAGATATTATTTTGATCAATTTCTTAGCGTATACTACACGGCACTGTTATTCGTATATTTCTATAATATAACGTCGAAAACTTGACAGCAAACAATGTTTCCGGGAAACTTTTGTTATTAAAATATACATATGATAAAGTTGAACACGGGGGGTTAGAAAATGTGCACTGCAAACTTAATTATACCTACACGACTATGTTATTTAACCGAGCTACTAAGGTATGTTTAATATGATAATACATTCATTTCGCAAACATCGTACATACAGTAATAACAACTATAATAATATCATAGTCCAATGAAGTCAACAAAAACTAAACTCTGAATATAATTAAATTTCGTAAAGTATTTTCATAAGTATAAAATCATTATTAAGTACCACATTTCGTTGTAATTAGGGCTACCGGAGGAAACATATCTTTCTCTCCTCTACAACCTATACATATATATATATATATATATATATCTACTTATATATAATCACAATTAATCGTAGAATTATATTTCATATATGAATTTAAATATATATATATATATATAAATTGAATTACATAAAAAAAAAAAAAAAAAAAAAATTAACGTTACCATCGACATTTTAAAAATATATCCTAATGTAAAAATTCATCAAACTTAAAAAATATATAATTTAAATATCAATCGACTAGCCGTTCACCATAAGAATATATAATGTAAAACCACTCAGTTCTATCTCGATTCTACATAATTGAATAAAATATACTAAATACACAAAAACGATAAAATAATGGACAAATTAAAAAAAATTAACTCGATAAAAGCATACCATAAAACCCGATATTTTACGTGATAAAATAAATTTTTAATTAATTAGAAAAAGCCAACGGTATAAAAAAAAAAAAAAAAAAATTAATAAATAATCATTACTTTACTCTCAAATGCTATTAACGATTAATAAATAGAACATAAATAAACAGTGCACCATTATAATACGTATAAAAGTCACTCAGTTATCAAAGAAATTGGTTTAACTTTATTTCTATACATCGAAAATTGTGAGGTGATTGAGTGCATTAAAATTTAAACGGCAAAAATTACGTCTCGAACTTGTAAAAATAATATGAGAGAGTTTAAAAAATAAAAAAGAAACATAAGTTATTGACAATAAATGCGGTCACTTACAGAACCCGACCGCCACATTTATACTCGCGGTAGAAAACGCTCATGATAAATCGTCAAAGCGAAAGAGGTGCCAAGACTTCCTGACAACGAGTGCTGATAAAACGACTCATTCGCTCTTTTAATACCGGGGCCAAAAGCGATAAATGACCTTTGAAGACATAAACAATGTGTGTCACAACACACAGGACACGCCTCCTTACATCTACAAGAGACCGCAATACAAAATAACATTTTCTTTGGAAATAGGTTTTTAATAGATCGTTCACTCTATAAAAATACATATGGTCGGATTAAAAAAAAAAACTTGAAACCATCATTTTGTCTTAATAATAAATTGGAAAAGAATAAAGGTTATAAATAGTTATATAATGTACATAAAATTACTCTTCTTCTCTCCCAAATGTTTGGTCGGTCACCTAAGTCCTGCACTTCTACATGGTTAAAAAAATTATAAATAAGTAATCTTGTTTTCAATATTTCAACTCAACTACTGCTTATATTCAATCTGCTCATATAATTATGTCATAAAAAGGATAGGAAACATTATATGATTTTAACAAAAAAAAAAAAAAAAAACAAGTGATAATACAGATCCAACATCATAATAGGTGACCAATTATAGATATAAGACACAAGGATAAATACATTGTGGAGTGATACGGGTTAGTATAATAAAAATATTACCGTTCCGATAGCATTTACTTAAAATTAATAAAAATATCTTTATACAAAAAAAAAAAAAAAAAATGATAATAATATCAAAAATTAGAGTGAGAAAATGGCAATAAATATAAAGAAACAAATAAGATTATAATTATTTTAAAATTACAAAGAGAAAAGAAAATTTGTGATCATAATGTTGAAATACATATAAAATAAATATATTTTACATTCTAAATGAATTGATTTTACAGCAATGTATTTTTATTTATTTATTAATTTTTTTACTTTATTTTATGTCTCTCAAAATTCTATAAAGAGTGCTCCAATCATAATGATTGGAACACCATTTTTCAGAAGCAAATTGCATATAATAAGTACTATAGATGAATGAAAACAGATAATGAAAAACAACAAAATGGTAAATGGACATTTTCACATAAATTTTATTCAAATACAATATTAACGTATACATATTTTTTCCTAATTTCGGGCTACTAACATCAATTTTAAACATTAAGGTTTTTTTTGTTAGAAGAGTTAATTTTAAATTTCAAGACTTTAAACTTTTATACAATATTAAAAATACATCATTCCAGCTACATTCAAAATAATCCATACACAAAAAGTCAAAATTGTATTTTCCCAACAATTGACTTTTTATAAACTACTGTACTGAGCAGTGACCACAAGGATTACGCAGTATAATTACAAGTATAAATCTAGATACTCTTATTATGTTAAATATCATAAAACGAAATATGCATAAATAGGTACTAACAAATACATTTATGATATTAATTATATTTGATCTTATGGTGATTTTTTCTTTTTCTTATAAGTATTATCAAGCGACGACGAGACAAAAATCAGTACCATAAATACAATACAATATTTAAATAAATTTTAGTGTTGAAAATTAAAATTAAATACAAAGTGTGTAAAAATTATTTCAGCAATTATAATAAAAAGTAGTATATCTATATCAGGAGCTGTATATATATTTTCATATTTTATAATAAATTTTAGTGGATAATATTAATTAAATATATCATATTACAATTAATATTTAGGAAAAAATTTACTATATGCTAGTAAATAAAGTCAAATAAGTAAAAATGTAATTATCGTAAAACGTGCAATATACCTAAAGAAATGAGGAGGTCGACAAATCTTATTTTTTATAAACCAAAAGACTAATCAACGTAAATGAAACTATATAAAAAATAATGAATAAACTAAAAGAACTTTTGACCGTTAGCCAACCGGAAATAACATTTACGATGTAATATTAAAACAATGTAATAATAAAAATAATGAAATAAACAAATCGAAAACATAACAAAATGACATATATTATGTATTATATAATATATAAAAATTCGATTTAATTCAAATACACTGATATTGTAAGATTTATCCAAAGACGTTCAGATAATTATAAAAATACTTTCGTCTGATGTTCTTTTCATAATATTACAGATATTATAGTTTCTAATAAATTGAAAGAAATTTATTTTTAAAGAAAATATAATGATTAGATTATAATAATTATTAATATAAATAAGAATTGTTGAATAATTTGCCTATTTAATTTAAATATTATATTAAATTTAATTGGTACATTCTATAAAAATAAATAAACAATATTAAACAGTGAATAATTTTTACTTACTCAATAATATAAAATATAATTTTTTAATTGTAAAAAAAAAAAAATCAAAATGAAGAAAAAAAATTCAATTAAAAAATTGACTCACAAAATAAATACCGTAGTGTAGCAGCACATACATTTACATGTACATTGTTTAATCAACTTTTATTTAATTGTAAATAAAGAAATACAATTATTGGTGGTTTTAAAATATATATCAATCTAAAGAAAAAGTTGAATATATAATTTTGAATAAATATCATCGAAACAAACATTAATATATTTTTTATGATTTGTACTTAAAATGTAATACACTGCTGTAAATGTTTAGGTATTTTTATAATTTGAAACAATTATCTAATCTACAGTCTTGTATGTCTATGTGCAAAACGACTACCAAGTTGCTGCAAACGTGCAACCGTTAAAGTGAAGCAGCGATTATCTGTCTCTCTCTCTCACACACACACGTAACAAAGCAATTTAGACTATTTCCATTTCCAACGTAACGATGGATCTAGTGATGCGATAAGGCTTATAAAAATTGATCTGAATTTGTCGTAATGTCTACTTTAGATCGACTATAACACGTTTTTTGAATTTTACTCCCTAAGTCTACCGAAAACCAAGTCAACATATTGACATTTTACATTTTTGTGAAAATGAAGGGAAAAAATTTAAAACGTGGGAAAGTTGTTCTTAAGTAGATTTCACGATGAATTTAGATCAGTTTTTAGAATCCTTATCGCATCACTAGGACAATCGGTATATTCGATATGGGATTTAGTGTCTTTTCAAATTCAGTAGCCGTATTTATTGACATGTGCCCGTACGTACAAGTGAACACACCACCATTATTATGCCGAACGTATTTACGCACACTTAAGATCAAATACTATTCACACAAAACACACTGCGTAACGTGAATAATTCAAATAATTGCCTATACACACCAACTTAATAAATGACCGCTTCCAAACCCCTTAAGGATGTACTGATGAAATTTCAAATTTACTCAATATTTTGGATACATAATCGAAAAAGATTAAGAATATTACTTGTACTCTTAAAATGTTTTTAAAAAATTAATTTAGATAACTAAGAACATTATGGTTTAATTTTCTGGATTATGATTGGATGTTTATTTTTGCATTTATATTAGGGTTTAAAATGAGATTGTCCCGTTTATAAAGGCAGATCCCGTTTTTGTTCCGCATTTATATAATTTTTAGGAAAAACACTTGTTTTGAACAACATTTTTTCTTTCATTTTTGCTTAATCTGTTTATTTGTTTTGTATTTTAATTTTCTAAATATGGTCGCCCTAATAAATATATAACGAATTTCATAAATATTAAAACAATTGGAAAACACAAACTACTTGTCATACCCATATATTAAATGAACGTTTACATAGGTACTAATAAGCGAACATGAATCTATACTTCTTGTACTAAGCATTTACATCAATCATTACTGAAAACCGGGTTTTCGCAACCCCTTTAGCTTCTTTTAAAATTATAAAATAATTCAGTCGACTAACTTCTGGAGAAGAAACCCCAAACGTAATTCACAGTCCATTCCTGAATTAAAAAGATAGTGCCTTTCAACAAGATGGGTAGAATCGCATTTTACAGACAGACGGTGGAGTGTAAATTACGGATTAGACCGTTTCCATATTGGGTCCGCTGCGTTAAGCCCGCTAGCGTTTTGTCTTCATTTGTAACCCGTCTTAACGTTTTTGGCCGAATCCGGCAGTTGACTTTTATTTTACACTATTTATCACCTGCCAAAGCAAAGCTTCGACTGCAAAATAACACAACATTCATATAATATGTATTTATATCCCATTCATTCCCTAGTCACGATTAGTATATTACCACTGGAATCGACAACTCGTCTGACATAAGTCCAAATATTAAACATTTGAAATACTATATTTTTCCATAGTTCTCCCGGGATTTGTTATAAAAATATGTATTAGTACTTCATATAGATTGACACTTCAGAATCGTGGTAAATCATTGATAAATAATTGGTAAATCATAAATGTTGGTATGAAAATATAAAAAAATTGCATTTCATCGTTTTGGAAGAGGTTGTTTTTAATACGAGTATTTTTAAGGTTTGAACGTTCACAAACTTTTTTCACTTACAGTATTAGAAACAAAATTAATACCAAATTATAAAATGTAAACATCATCCGTTAGTTCGAGTTTATAATCACAAATTATTTGTCTAAACTATAAAAAAAGTGTTTGTTATGAAATAGTCTAATTGATATAACTGTTTCTTTAGTAACACATATGCCAGGTGATACCTTTTCATTCTAACGCATATAATAATTTTATAAAATAGAACTTTTTCATAATTCCTAATGTTTATTTGGTTCTATCTAATTAAAATTAAAATGATCAGGAATTTTCATTTCTTTCACGTGTAACTCATTGAAAAATGAACTTTATTATATTATTTTTAAGAAATGTTATGCCTATCCGATATTATTTTTAATTAACCGATATAATATCCATAACGTCCATTAAAAAATATTGATTGCAATCACCTTAATATAATGAGAATTAAATGAAATCATTAAATACATTTTTACTGAATATATGCTATATATGATGCTTTGCATCAGCGTATGAATTAGCAATTGTAAACACTTATTTTAGGAAGAGGGAAGAGCATTATATAACTTATAAGAGTGGAGGGAACAAATCACAAATTGATTATTTTATGTGGAAGAGAGAGGGTTTGAAACAGTGTAAGGACTGTAAAGTGATCCCAGGGGAAAATGTGACAGCACAACATAGGTTAATGGTTATGGATATTTGGTGTAGGAAAAAATGGGTGTACAAAAAGAAAAATATAGTTAAGGAACAGAGGATTAGGTGGTGGAAACTAACGGGTGAAAATAAAAAAGTATTTATAAGAAAGCTAATTGGGACAAGGATGTGGAACATGGAAGGGAATATAAATTAAATGTGGGAAAAGGTAGCAGAGGGAGTTAAGAAAGTTGCTAAGGAAGTCTTAGGCGTGAGTAGAAGTAATATGTCACAGGATAAGCAAACATGGTGGTGGGCAGAAGAGGTACAGGAGATAATATCAAAGAAAAAAATACAGTTTAAGAAATGAGAGAAAAACAGAGAGAGGGAGGTTTGGGTAGAGTATAAAAGTTTTTATAAAGCAGCAAAAAGTGCAGTGAGTAAAGCTAAATTAGAGAAATATGATGAGTTGTATGAGAAGTTAGGAACTAAAGAAAGGGAAATAGAAGTGTACAGGATGGCTAAGTAAAGAAAAAAAAATCCAGGGACTTTAGGAATGTTTTGGTGTATAAAAGATGATGATAGGAGGGTGTTAACAGAGGAAAAGGAAGTGATAAAGAGATGGAAAAACTATTTTGAGGGATTATTAAATGAAGAATTTCCAAGAGAGGCAATTGATCGGGTAGAGTGGAATTTGGGTATGGTAGATTTAATAAGGGAAGAGGTAGTGTGGAGTGCCGTGAGAAAAATGAAAAATAAGAAAGCGGTGGGACCAGATGGAGTACCAGTAGAAGTATGGAAAGTATTAGGAAGTTTAGGTATACAATGGCTGACAAAGTTCTTTAATAAGATACTAGTAGAAGGAAAAATTCCAGAAGCTTGGAGGAAGAGTTGTGTAGTACCAATATTCAAGGGTAAAGGAGATGTACAGGATTGTGGAAATTATAGAGGGATAAGACTTATGAGCCACAGTATGAAGATTTGGGAAAAGATAATAGATAAAAGCTTCTATAGTAGACAAAATGAGAGAGAATAGATTAAGATGGCTCGGGCATGTATTAAGGAGGGAAGAGACTGAGGCAGTAAGATTAGTAAGGGAAATGCATGTTTTTGGTAAGAGGGGGAGAGGAAGACCGAAAAAGAGATGGGGGATGTAATGGCGAGTGATATGAGGAAGGTGGGAGTAAGTGAAGGAGATGCGGGAGATAGAATTAAGTGGAAGTGTAGGACCAGGGTGGCCGACCCCAAATAGTTGGGACAGAAGGCGAAGGAGAAGAAGAAGAAATGGCTGCATTATTAGACAATTTATATAAATTATTAAGTTTTCTTATAACATAGGTAGGTAATTTAAATATTTGGTTAAAGGCTTATGGCACTTGCCACTAGCTACTGGCTTAGCAAAAACTTTTGCAAGTCAATGTAATAATGTATGTTAGAAGGTGTCCTTAGTGCTTATTCATATAGTTTTTGACAATTAATATACATTTATATGTTAGCCATAGATTTGAGATGGATGATTTTAAAAATGAAACCTTTATTGACAAGCATTAAATATTTAAAATTTTGTTAAGCACTCATAATGAATTAAGTTTAAGAATATAAAAATAAAACAATACAATTTAATACTAATCAGCTATTTAAATAATATTAACGAATAACTTTATAATATATAGGTACAATAATTTAAAGAAAAACCACAGAATCTGTACTCCAACATAATATTATGATAACAGAGAAGAAACACCGAATACTATTAATCATTCAATTATGACCGTGATTGGGAAAGTTGGCCAAAAAGTGATATATGTATTTTGGTTACTAGATCGCAATTTAAGATTCAACTTAGTTTTTAAATACAAAATATCGTTTTTTTACCTTCTGAGAATGTATGTATTTTAATTTAAAGAATTTAAAGAGATTTTTAATTAGATGTATAGGTTTATCATATAGGAAACCAAAAGATTGAAAATGTAGTATACCTAAGTGATTAAATAAAGATATATTTGGAAATTTTTTAAAATTCACGTAACTATGAAAATAAAATAATAACAAAGGGTTTATGTAGACTGATATTTTGTTAATTTGTTATAGGAACATTACTATAGTGACATTTTCTCCTACATTAACGAAGCAAGATCTTAATATTTTAAGGTAATATGTGTTTTAATAATAATATTCTGTTTTTCTAAGACCCTGTCTTTTACTCAGTTACCTATTTGGGGTCCACAAAATTTCAATACACATATTCTGAATACAAATTTTATTGTTACTCTTCTAAAAATAGTATTTGTAATATTGATACAAGAAAAAATTGTATATACTATGTTTAAAACAAGACTCAGAAGTAATTAATAAATATTTTCTATGAATAAAATTTAGATAAAAATTGTTCTTTCTTATGGGGACCGATTGTAGTTGAGTGGTCGAAACGTGTCTTTCAGCTCTAGAGGTCCCCGGCTCGACTCCCAGGTAGAAAATGAGGTAGCCAAAGAGATTTTTCTCGCTGGTGGCGTCTGGCGTCCGGTACAACCCGACTATAATTATCAAACCCGTCCAACAATTTGGTAGCTGTGCTTGTCAAGCTATCAAGAATCATCTTTGACTCCCCTAATATCTAAAGATATAAACCTGAGCAAGTTTGGGAAATAAGAGGATGTAAGGCCGTTAATTTATATTGTTCTTTTTTTTACATAGTACAAATATAAAGAGTGTTATTTATGAGTGATATTTTTCCTCATTACTTATTAAGTTTGTTTACTTTGAATTATTATTTAAAGAAATAAATGTAACTTAATATGACATAGTTGAATTATTATGTTTGTCATATTTTGACACTAGATGATACGAGTTCTGCAACCTTAACATAATAATATAATAATAATAATAATAGTTTATCTTTATTTTTATTCCACACAAGTGCAGTCGATTATTCTTATTTATTTTTGACTACTTATCTATAATCATTTCTTTATCTAATCCACTTATCTACATGTTTCTATAATCATTTTAAAAACCTCTAAGTTCTAGCCATTGTTTTTTAGTCTTTCTCTCTTTTGCTTTTATCTATACCTATTTAATTCTTCTATCTTTTTAAATAATTAATTTTCCATTTCTTATTTTCATGCTCAAACCATTTAAGGTTTTTACATCATCGGTTTGCAGCTATAGACAAAATTCAGCCCAAGTTATTACATTATATTCATTCCTAATTCTATCTTGCCTAATCCCCAACATCTATCTTAATATTCTTATTTTTATTTTATTTATGTTTTTTTAGCCAATATCTATTATTGAGTTCCATATAACATCGCAGCTGTTATTAAAGTTTTACAAATAATTTCCTTTCACCTAAATTATCATTTTTCATACTTAGCCACTCTCCTTTACCCAAACATAATATTTATTCTACATTCTACATTATCTATAATTCCTCCACCCTCTTGTATATTTGAATATTTGTATATACATTTTTTGATCAGCTTTATAATTTTATCCTATAACTGTGTAAGTAGTTTTGTTTCTTTTTCTTCCATTTTCAAATTTAAACTCTGAATATTACATTTTAGACCTACCTACTAATTTTCATTCCATTTTTTTCTAATATTTTTCTCTAGCTTATTACTTATTTTCTTTTGCGAATTCAGACATTTTTAACTCTTGATTTTGAATGAATAATGTAAAAGGAAAACGATAGTGTTGACAGTATTCATAAAATCATACTAACCTAAAGTACCGGGAAGATAAGGACAGCTGGTGACGTGGTTGAAGTTTTGCGATTGCATGTCTTCTTGGTCAGTCTCTCTGTGATAGAAATAGTTGAAGTTGGACACGATGACGGGCACGGGCAGTGCGATTGTGAGCACACCGGCAATCGCGCACAACGAACCGACAATTTTCCCCCACACACCCACTGGTCTGAAACACATTTGAAAATATCACATGTCGACGTGTTCTGGTAATTTTATATTTTTGTGGATTTTTGTTTGGTTTTTTTTTAATTTTCTAGTTTATTCTACACATATTTAAAATTACTACCATATGAGGTAATGATAAATAAATAATAATAATACAAAAATAGGATATTCAATAAAAAATTTAATTAATATCATAAAAGTACTATTATATAATCACACATATATGTTATTAACATTGTATTCATGCATTTACGATAAAACCAACACAAGTAATACATATTATTATGCATATCATTTTGTCTGTACACACGCATGAATATACACACATATAAATACAATATAGTATATTATATTTATATAAATGTATAATAAAAGCGTTGTTCAAGAAAACCCTTTGTTTTATTTAGTAATTATAATTTAAATTTTTGCACACAAAACTCAAAAAAAACTAAAAATTAAAAAATTTAAAACATACACTTTAAAATAATTGAATTTTTTGTTTTCGTTTTCAAATATTGTTATAATATAATATATAATATATCGAATTTCGTCCTGTGAAGCACTCATAAAAAAAAGCCAAAAACAAGAGAGTAGTGTTCGACCTTTGAGAACTCATGTAGTGAATAAAAAAGGTATCACGAACAATGCAGATTAAAAAAAAAAAACAACAACAAAAAACACCACTTTATTGAATATTGTGTATAACAAATCAATATAATAATAACACACATATAGCGCAAAATAGAAATTATCAAAAAAAGGGACTTTTAAAATCATATTTTATGTTTTATTAAATATTGATGTATATCATTTTTAAATTATCGTAAAATACAATCAATTGATTATATTCTAATTTATATTGTGTTCTAAAACATGCGATAACGCTAAAATAAGAACACGTGGATAAAACGCATAAAATGGCATGCAAAAACATATATATATATATATATATAACAGGAAAGGAATACAAAGGTAATATCCGTAATATTTGTACGTGTATACATTATAAGGACGTGCGTAGAAGGATTATAATAGTTCAAGTTTATTGAAACATGCACATGCGGTATGACTACACTACTACATGCTATGTATATATACGTTAATATGTCCATAAAGTAAAAAAAAAAACAGGTAAATAGTAATAATATAGTTATGTTAAGGCCATGTGTATATGGTGACTATATGTGTTAGTAAACTGTTACATCTATATAACTGCTTATATTATACGAATAACTGACAAATAAAATGAAATATGATTAAAAATCAATAAAATTAAAATAAATAACCAAAAACATAGAAAACATAAAGAACCTAAATCAAATTTTCTAAATTTATTCTAGCAAATATTAGGTAATACTATATATAAAAACAAACAGATATTTTAATATAATAGTATATGAATAATAATAAATATATTATCTAATACTGTGATAAATTCTCCAATCGATCTCTAAAATAAACTGCGAAATCTGTCTATGCGGTTCAATGTGTAATTGTATCTAAGATCATATTATTACACATATATTATTCTATATCTAATTGCGATCGGAGAACAATGGAAACTATTGTGGCCTATGTAAAAATTATAATAATATTTTACTAAATATATAATGTATGATTCCCTAAATATGGCTATGATTGAGCGTACAGTGACAAGACGACTATAGTATAGTAATGTTCATAATTCTATAATATTTTAGACGAACAAAAAATGTTCTCATTCTAGTACGAATATCAAAACAAAATCATAAAATGATAACCTGAAATAACAATAACGATTTTGAGAAAACTAACGATAATTTGTCTACAATAGGTATTATATAATAACATATATATGTATGTATTTATATTGTATATTATAATATATACGTTGGGTGTCTTTAATAGAAAATGTGTAAAAAATGAATATTAGTGTCTAGTATTATATAGCGAACTAGAAATTGTAATAATAATTATTGTCAATATCGCACATAAAACTTTTGGAACGTCCTGTTACTCACACAGTATAGTAGATGCCCATGAAACAATATCCGAGAAAAAAATGTTATTAAAATAAATAAAAAAAAGGTGAAAATTTGTTCATTATGTGTTGAAAGCGAAACAAAAGAATATACTTCTCCAGTAAATACTAAATAATTATAAGTGGTAATATGGTACTTGACTAAGATAATACAATATAATAAATTACAATTAAAAAGTGTAAACAAAATGTAACTATGCATTATATTTAGTGTTGCTCAACGTTATTCCGATAAGGACAGTGATTAAATATTGAAAATATATCGATATCGTTATTTTTTTTTTTTTTTTGTATCTTCCTATAGTTGTTGAAATTATGGCAGATATTTACCCTAATTTTAGTAACAAATACATTTATATTAATACAGATGCAATTTTTGAAATTTTAAGCAATTTATTTCTCGGATATTCTTTTACAGATCCCTCGTATATATTATATTACATTTATAATATACCTGCTTATATACGTACATACATAATATATAGATGTATTATAAATTATAAATAAACGCAAGAAAGTGATATGAATTTAAGTCTAAAGTATGACGTGTGTTTGCTTGTTAAGTATACTATATACGTATTACGTGTATATTATATTATAATATTATATAATAAAATATATTACACATAATGTGTATAGTACGTATAGTAATTACTAATAATCTACGGCAGTTCGAAATTAGTGACAGCTTACACGATGTTAATAATAATGACAAGCTAACGAAAATAAAAAAAAATATGTTAAATTTCATAAGAACGAATGAATAAAAAATATATATATATGTTTACGAAATACAATAAAATGTATAATGCGATTTTTATTATGATAAATATATATATTATATATATATATATTTTTTCTTTTGGCTGTTGTTAATAAAACAAATCGCACTAAAATGTTAAGAAAAATAAATGCAAATAACTATTAGTGAATAAAATTAAAAATATGGAAAAAATAAATTTCAATAACTGTCTAATTTTGTCTTAATGAAATTGAGTACATCATACGTCATGTCACCATAGCCCACAGTCGTCATGGTAACAACAGCCCACCAGAATGCGTCCGGGATGGACTTGAAGAAGGAATTCTCTGAGCCGGCTTCGGCGAAGTACACCGCGCTCGAGAATAGCACCACACCTGAAATTCATTTGGACTGTGACTTATATAAAAAAAAAAAAAAATGATAATAATAATAATAACAAATAAAAATAATAAAAACAATAATAATAAAAACGATAATGTTAAAAAGTAACACAAAATCAAAAATAATAATCATAATATTATGTGAGGTCCTGTAAAATAATGAAACGGAAAAATCCCAATAGTTCACGATCTACGATCGGCGATTGATGAGATGATGACTATAACACAAGTCTTCTATAATTTCTACGATCCCACCCCTATGATAATGGCATATATAACTTATGGTTGGACACATTTTATACGTGTTCGGATATTTCACCGACAGGGAAACTTTTGCTGTCTACCACATTGTTGTTCCTCCATCCAGGAACTCTTCCGTCGCTCATTCACACACAATACAGTTCACCATTATTCTCACGTGTGTCAGTTTACGTCAGTGGGTGTGTATTATAATGGTAGTCGTGATATGGTCATGGTATACTGGTATACGGTATATTGGTAAAGTATATGTATAGTGGCGGGTGTTCCTGGTTGCTCGCAATTAGTTACCTCATGTCACCGTATCCGACTGTCGTCATGGTGACCACGGCCCACCAGAACGCGTCCGGGATGGACTTGAAAAACGACTGGTCGGAACCCGCCTCGGCGAAGTACACGGTGCTCGAGAACAGCACCACTCCTGGAAAACAACACGCTCAGAGACAATGTCGCCCCCTTAACACCACAAAAAAAGCAAAACCTCCCCCCAAAAAATACACCCCTCACCAAAAAAACCACAAAAAAAATCCCAAAAATTAATTGCACCACGAGAGTCCGGTGACTACTCCTTTGGCCACTGCTACCGCCACCGCTGTGATAGTTTTACATACTGTCATGTCGAGGTTGACCGGATTTTTGAGCGGGCAATAATCTTAGACATGTTCGAGGAGATGATTAAACACTAACTTTTCATCACCTGTCATTGTTCTAGAATACATTTTTAAGATCTTAACAAGTACCTATAGATGATAAAACTGAGGTAAAACATTGTAATATACCAGAAGATGCACTTGTTGAATCATATATCAATATTATATTATTAAAATATATATGAATTGTAACCAAATTAAAAATATCATTGATAGGTTTATCCAAATACCAATGTACAAAAATATATCAAATATATTATTGACATTATGAGTCATATGATATTCACAATTTTATTGAATTATCTTTTATCTATGACATATCAATCTAATTATGTGATGAAAATAAATCTGCAAATTGTAACTGACGAATAGTTAGTAACAGGCTTTGAAGAGCTATATTTTGGTCTGTTCCTCCGGAACTCGCATTTTATTGCTATTATTTAGGAAGTTTAAAAGATAATTAGAAAGATAATTAATAAATGAAAATGCTGGGGATTTAATAGAGCGATAAGAGATGGATAGGTATATGTGAGAGGATGTGGAAAATCTAGCATCCATAAATACCAGTTTTGGAACAAAATTTGAAACACTGGAATAGGAATCGACACCGAAATATTTTTGTTTACTATGAATATGACCCACTACTAGAATCCATATTATTTTAAGGTTTCAATCATTAGTTAGAAATATATTTTTGAAAAACTAACGAAAAATTGATTATGATAAATTTTTTCAATTATTAATTGATAATGGACATTTTTATTCAAATTTTTGTATATGCAATACAATTATCGTGGATTGCAATGAAGTTTTTTGAAGACATAATTACGTGTTTGACAGCAAATTATAATGGATTTTTCTTGGATTGACTGTGGTTGAAAATGTAAGGCTTTAATGTTAGCTTTTAATTATTTTTCATTAAGAATTTTTATGAATTTTTTCACATTTTCATTCACGATATTTGTGCAAAAATTATGTATTCTCTTGAAAAGTATTTAGGTATAGATACTTCAAGAGCTAAAAATTATAATATAACTATAATTTTAATTGAAAATGATAGTGTGAAAAAGCCGATCGGTAGGGTGTGGAAACACTTCGCTTGTTGAGTAGGATATTGGTGGCGGATTATTGAATTTGAAATCAATGATAAATTATTTCTTTCGATAAAAAGACTCTAAGCGAAATTTGTTGTAAGTATATAACATGAGTACTATTCTCGATAATATATATATATATTATACAGTTTATTTTAAAAATATAGTTTTACACTCATATTATTTCTTATTAGTTATATCTTATAATTAATTAAATTAATTCTAAACTGTATTAAATTCCACCATTTCTATAAATAGACAAAATTAAAAACCCATTAAAATTTTTTTATCACGTACTAAAATACATATTTGGCCTTAATTATAAAAATATAAATTCAAGTCTTGAAAAAAATCTACTAAAAAAATGATACCTAATAGTATTAAAAATATAAATTACAATCTATTTGATCGTCATATTATAACGTACGTCTAAAAATGTAATTTTGTACGAATTTTAACCCTTTTGTGACTTAAATATCTTCAAATTTAAAATTGCTATTTATAGTTTAAAATTGGAAAAATATTTTTGAAAAATGTATTCAATAAACATAATAGTAAAATACATACACAGTAAAAATTTCAAGTTTTTAGACTCATCCCCCCCCCAAAAAAAAAAATTCGAGTAAATAATATATAAATAATACATATTATCAAAAAAATGAAATAGCAATTAAAAATAACGTGTCTACGGATTTTTGAGATTTTTTGAATGTAGGTTGTATTACGTACATTTAACACTGTATATAATTTTAAGTACTTAAAACCTAAAATAAACTCTTTTATTATTATAATTAGACTCTAGGTTCATTACTTGTGAAGTTACGAAGAATTTGGCCGAAATCGTTTTTCAACCATTTATACTCGTATATAAGCATTTTTAGTTTTTTTTCTCTCACATTTAACGTAATTTTTTTTTAAAAAAATCGAAAATTGACCTCTTTAAAGTATAATCTAGATGCAATTTTCTATCAAAATATGGTGCTTCGTGTAATGATTAGAGTACCTTATTCTTATTGAATTTTCGCGCATGGATATAAAAAAAAACCCATCATTTAAAACTAATACATTTATCGCTTCACTCAGAATCTAAAAAACGATAAAAAAGTAAAAATGGTTTAGTAAAAGATTATTTAGCAATGATAATTGTATTTTAATTGTTCATATTTAAGATAAATTGTATAATACTATGAAATATACTTGAATACTCGAATATTTCGAATAGAACTACGAAATATGTTTCAAACATTTTTATTAATGTATAAAATATATGTTTTTCAATGTAAGTATTATTTAGATTAGATGTTTTAAAAACTATTCATAAGTACGAGCCGCTTGAAAATGCAATATATGACACAGATAGGTTCTGTAATAGAAACCAGTTGTTCATATTTATTTTTATTTATTTTCTTTATCACTGTCTAAAATATTGCAACACAAGTAATAAATAATACAAAAATTAATAATATATGAAGATCATGAAAATATGGTTATTATTTTCCACAGTTCTGTTTTCAAAATTTTCCTTCTTCTCAAAATAATATTTGTTCATGACCTACTTGTGAGTACCCATATAGTAGATTTAGATGACTGAGGAACATCTAAAGAAATAAAGCTATACTTCCAGTATGTAGTATTCCGAATAGAAAGTTATACTATTTTCTATTTATTATTTAATGTTATTGATATGTTTTAGAATTTATCTGTACTTATTTAATGTATTATCTATGCTTTAATGAACTCAGTGTTAAACTGATTTTATATTACTTAAAAGCAATACAATTGTATTTTTTCACGAGGATTTCAGCGGTGATCTAATTTTATTGCCCTCCTAATAGCTAAATACCCAGTGATTAAAGTATTTCTGTTAAACATTATTTTCGTGTTAGTTTGAAAACATATTGCAAATTATACAAGTGATAAAAAAAAGTGTTATATACTATATTAATATATATTTATATATTAATCGAATAACGTCCAGCTCTTAACCTTCAATTATGCACGTATTTGAATACAATTAATTATTATATAAGTAGTTTATCAGGATTTTTGCACGATCCTATTAGAAAAAGTGTGTACATTACTACAGGACAATCTCAAAGTGATATAATAATAAACAATCAAAGCATTGGAAAATATAATACCCATTTAAGTATGCTTAAACATTGAGAATGATTTAAAAATCAAAAATTAAAAATTGAACTATGTTTGTTAGCGGATCCCCCTGTAGATAGCTACTAAGATATTATGTATCATAAAGTGTAAGTCGGTCTTTTTGAAATTATCAATTTTTCATCCTAAATAATAATAATTAACATACGAAATCCATAATAGGTAACAAATAAGTCGAAATCGAACAGAGAGTGTAGTAAAACCACTATCAATATCTGCGTAAAAGGAGATTTTATCCAAAAAAATTTTAATTTTCGGATCGCTGACGATGAGGGGACCTTGATATTGCGCATGCGTATGCCCTCGAGAAAAGTGGGCCGTTTTTCTTCAATGACGTTATTCACAAAAACCCCGGACGGATGACGTCATCCGATCGCTAAGCCGCCGACGAGAGCGTATATATAGGTAAGTACAGAAGAGGTGGTATCCATGACGACGGGGCCGCTCCGGGCGCGCCATCCGCCCGGCTAAAACCTTATATATATGTATTTATTTCTATACACATGCATACAAGTACCTAAGTACACAATTATGTATATATATATATATATATATATAGATAGATAGATAGATACTGGAATGGGCAGTACTTGAAATACATTTTGTTTTTCGATTTTAAGATATAAAATAAAATAAAAATTAGAAAAATGTACCAACATCGGTAATTTCCTTGTTTCGCAAAAATATATCGTTTTGATGTTTTAATATTATATAATACCTAACATTTTTTGTATATTATGGTTATTTGCTAGATTTAAATAAATTGTTTAACGAAAGTGTATTTTAATTTAATAAAAAAAAAAAAAATAGGTTAGTAGGTATACATTTTTATAAGAATGAAGTCTAATTACTATTGACACACCACCCTTATGACTAAAATGTGTAAACACATATATTAAAATCTTATTTTACATAGAGTATCTTATACTATATCTACAATATAAACAGCATTAAAAAAATCACTATAATTTTAAAAAAAAACTTGGTAAAATCTTACTGAGTAGATGAAACTTTAGCAATAAATTAATTAAGTAGAAATGGTTTAGGTCTGTACAGATGCATTTTTGATGTTTTTTTTTTTTGGTTATTTTTGCACTGTTATAAGTTATCGCTAATAACAACAATGAGCAACAAATATATGAGTGTATATATTTACATGTATAATAATTAAGATATAATTCTATATTTTATATTTTGTATCTTAAATTAATAATAAATTATATTTTTAATTAATCAAAGAAATACTGTTCAAAGTAATAAAATATTAATGAAAAAAAAGGCGAAAGGGCTATATAATTTATTAATATGCGAGTATATATGTATAATATTCTGGAAGATTTTATCTTTCATTTAAGTTTTTAAAAATAACAGGTTCAAAGAATTAAAGGACACTCGATTTAAAATAAATTACATTGTTATTAAAGTCGACTGGTGCCTATACACGTATATACGGTCTAAAAATATACTAAAGAAGACGTCACATATTTCATTTTCTTTGGGTTATGTATAGGATATTTTAGATAAATAAAAAAAGATTTTAAATGTATTTATAAATATCATGGTATTCGTTGTAGTATAGTATCGTAGTTATTTTTTATGGCAAAATGACCAATTTTTTTTGATCGAAATAAATCCTTTTTGATTTCTCATTATATTTTTGAAAATGTATGCAAATCATGCCGTTATTAAAGAGTTTTTATTAGTAAAAAAAAAAAACCCCATTTTTACAACAGGTGCCCGCAAGTATTTGTGATAATTATATAGTTTACAGTAATACGTATACTTAAACGTAATTTACTATGATTTTCGCTAAAAATAATTTTATAAATGTATATAAATGATTAATCATTGCTTTCAAATCCGATATATTATGTCCACCGTCATCATCCTATCCAGCGATCGAAGTGTTTCCACTCCAAACCGACTAGCACTTTATATACTTTCGGACATCAGGACACTGTCTTATAGATAATTAATACAATATGGATTTTGGGTTATATATTCTCCCCCCCCCTTCGATTATCATGTATCCCCTATATTTTTACCCGCAGAATCCATATTGTAATTTATAGACTAAGCGAGACATACGTACGGTACGGGCGGGGATGGCCTGATAATTGACAAATGACTTCACCGGTGCGCGACGTCTGCAGCGTCCACGATACAGAACTCTTCGGGCGGAACGTGTGGTTTGTAATATATATTATTCATATTACACGCGAATCGCCGATAATTTTAACGGATAGTAATATTATTAGGCCTAACTGACCGACATAGTAGCGACATAGTAGTCGGAACCGAAATTGACCGATCGTCCGTACACGATGTACACGCGCATCCGTCGAGCTTTGTTTCGGCTCGGTCCGTCGGAAAACGCGCTCACGTGTTCGCCACTCACTGCGATATTATAATACTATAAACGGATAGAATTCGACGGGAAAGTCCACGTGGGAGAGTCTATAATATACGCGTCTGGCGCAGACGGTGGGCTCGTCAACGAGCGGAAATCGGATTTCGTTGCCCGGTTGACCGGGGAAAACGGAACAATTTGAGCGGAGTTATCGTGGGGGCAACGGCGGCCAAATCGGGCCGAAACGTGTTTCTATCGTGGCAAAAACTGGGCGTGCGGTAATGGAGATTCAGGGAGTGGAATAAAGCCGGTGGGTTACGCCAACTTGTCACAGTCGGTCACACCGAATTAAAAGTTTGCAAAATAACGTCATACGAGGACGAATACAATTTGATGTAGGTACTTTCAATTGGAGACGGTTGTTGCGGCGATTGATAACCATAATGGTAAAAAAAATATAATCGTATTTTCATAATTTATATACATATCCGGTAAGAAACGTGATATAAATATAATCGTCTTATTGATTTTTTACATTAATTTAAGGCTCGTCACGTGTAGATTATTTTGGATAACCGATAAATGTACAAAATTATATAAACATGCATTTATATTGGGAACGTTAATTTAACGTCAAGCTGTAAAGTTCTTAAATAAAACCTCTAAAACTCTCAAATGTGTTGTGTATATGATTAGGACTTTTCTGAAAATATCGATTATGTATATCGTTTAGTGTTCATATATTGACAATAAACAAATATTTATATACATACAAATATGTCGAACTTTATGGATAAAACTTGGGAAAAGATTATCTCGGAATATGAAAATCCAAATATATTATGCTCTATGTTGAGTATGAATTGACATTATTATATATGCGAAAAAATGCTCATATATGGACGAAAATATAAATCTAATTTATTTATGAAAGGTCTGATTCGATGTTTAAATTTAAAAAATCAAAGAGCGTTTTGATTCAAAATATCAATAAATTCGTTTAGAACAGGTTACAAATTACGGTTAGAGTTAAAATTTTGAATCTGGACCCATTATACTGTAGGTTTGTTAGTATAAGTACCTATTCAATTTTATTTGACTGACTAAGGTACAAGTCTCGTTAAAATCATGAAATACGCTCTCAAACTGAACAAACATGATAATGACAAAATTTACAAAATAAAGTAATAGTACCTATATTTTTGTTATTATGTTCAGTATTTATAAGTAAATTTGGTCAAAAGTATTTCAATACTTACCTATTTAAAATAGGAACTCGAATATTCAAATAAGACATTTTTGTAAATTTTAAGAGTTTACAAAATATTTTTTTACTATATATATTAATATTATGGTACCCACATTATGATCTATAATCACATATCTACATTTACGTGTAAAAATTATTTTTTAAATTTAATCATTTTGATTTCTAAATAATAATAATAATAATAAAATGTATAAACGGTTATTTCTGTAAGGGTCGTTGTCGCTTTGAGCCCTAAATCCACGGTTTAAAAATCGGGATAAACCGTTGAATAATTTACTATCGAAAACGTGAAAAATGTCTTGTGGGCGGGGTTTAGGTTAAATGTAAATTTCACCTTCCCACAAAAAAAAGTCCCCTTGTCGTTGTCGTGTACTTGACCTTTTCTTCGGTGTGATTTATAGGTATATATTAAGTACATACGTACAATTTACAGTGTGACCACTTATACAATAATAATGATAACAACAATAATATAATAACATATATTATTATAGTGGTCGGCACATAATCATCGGGATATAACGACGACGACGACGTGTGTATTTTTTTTTTTCACGTTGCCGTAAAAGTTAAAATCAATATAGCGGCGAACTCGAGCGACGGCGGCGCGACGAACGACGAACGGACGAACGGACGGACGGACGAACGGACGCGACGACGATGGAGCGAGCCGAGTTTGCACACACGTACCCCGGCGTAACGGTCGGAGCAGGCGGTCGAAACGTGGCCCGGTCACTATATATATATATATAAATATACATTTTCGGCGATATCGAAGACGACGAAGGGATGGAAAACGTTTTTATTATTTTTCTGTTTTCGTTTTCGTTTATCGATAATAATACACGAGTATAATATCGTTTATTTATTATTATTATTATTATTATTTATATATGTTTTTTTTTTTTTTTTTTGATCAAGGAGGAAAAAGAGTCACCGTAACATAGGGTACTACACTTTTAAAAGGCGAATCGCACTAGCAATTTTAACTCGATTTTTAGAAAAGTGAAAAAATTATTTTTAATAGAGTAATATTTACAAGTATCGATTACCGTAATCCTTACAATTAATTGAATATTTGATAAAAAATAAGTAACTGCAGCACTAAATAATAAAATGTTCGAGGACGGATATTTCGATATATATGTACGAGTACCTAATATATGTGTTTACAAATGTAAAAATTACAAATACTCAAATTTAATGAAAAAATTTAGTTAAAAACTTCATTTTTGAAGAAGGATAATGATAATATTTCAACTTCCTGTCCATTTTTAAAGCATGTTTCCCAATTGACCGTCGTCAACAACAATGCTCGTAGTGCCTATATAATATAATCGTGAACACGGTGTTTACATAAATTCATTATCAAGCTATTATAAATTATAATCATAATTTATCCTATAATTATTTTTTGTTTTTTTTAATTAGACATTATTTAAAAACCGAATATACTTTTATAGCCAAATATGGTTATTAGTTATGATTAAGGTTTAAAAAAAAATTAATTAATTAATAAAGATTCCCGCATACTTAAGATGATTATTGAAACGATATTTAGTGGTAGATTTCACAATAATGATTATGAATTTAGAAAATCGATGCCACTAAAAACATTTTTTAAATTAATTAATTTACCAACTAGTTATCTCGCAAGCGTAAAAATTATAAACAAAAATATCTATGCATATTACTTAATTTTACTTTTAATAATGTAATATTGTATTATTATAATTGTAGGATTCCAAGACATAACATTTTATATTGTAATAGAAAAAAAATAATAAGAAATATGACGACAGCAAGAAATAAATCGTGTTTGTAATCTAACGAATCTAATTATTTATGATTTTACGGTTTAAAAAATATATACCTATATATTGAAAATGATGAAATTTAGATTTTTATAGGAATATTTTTTTAATAAACCCGTTAGATGTGTCAAATTTAAAAAAAATATAAAGTTATAAAAATAAAAAATACAAGTAAAAATAACTAGTTAAAACGTCATGTAAATACCTAGGGGTTTATGTAATATTAATATAGTTACTGCACTATATTACAAGGGTATATACCATGGGTATGGTATGTGTGGTAGATAAAGACAATTTGTCACGAGAAATATATTTTCCATGCCGTGTCCGAATGTTGGAAAATCTAATCAAGAACGAATTTGGGTTCGACGGGAATGGATGGGTGATCGTGTGTGTGCTCGGTAAGGTCAGAAAAAAACATGAGTATAATGAAAGAAGAAGAGAGAAATAGGTTGCCTAATTGGAGGAGGGATAATATAACTAGAATGAGAGGTCAACCTTGCAAAGGAAATAGTGTTAATTGATAGAACGATAAGTCTTTTAACTTTTTCCGTTATTATTTTAATACATATTTAAAGATTATACAGTTATTCGGAAACTAGATAAATTTAAATTATCTATTATCAATGTAGTTACCGCTGCCGTGACAATAAAACAACTGCCGATTGTTAGATATTTCGGTAAGCTATTTAATCTTAGCGAGACTTTATCAAAAATATTATTTTGGTAACTTTGTAATCCTTTTGATATTATTATTAAATTAATTTCAACGTTTCCAAATCGGATTTAATATAAAAAAAAATAAGCTCACATCTTAACATTGGTAGATTATTTGCACAGGGATTTTATTAGAAAGACTATTACGTGATTACCGTAGTTTTCTATCATTTCATAGTCGATAAGATTCAAGTACAATTAATATATTGTAAGTTTTTTGATAATTTTATTGTATAATATTTATAATTACAAAAAAGAAAGTCTAGCAATCTAAGATTCTGGAAGAAAAACACTTTTCGCGGGTAAAAGTCATATTTTCACTAGATTTTAACCATATCTTTACTTACTTAATCGAAAATTCATTCTGATGAATTTCTCAAAATATATTATTTGAAATAAATTTAGAAGAAACTTTTTGTATATTTATATGTTATTTTATTAATTTTTGTACAGTGAAGGAAACAACGATGATACGATTTATCACTCGATACAAAAATATGTTCGTCAAAGACGGACAATAAGTCTACATGTAAAAATTTTAATTAAATTATGGTGGTGGAGGCCAATTTTGAAACACACTACTATGTTCCCCATAATACTCGTATATCGTTTTTCGAAGTACTGAACAACTGTAGAATCCCATTGTAGGTACCAAATGAGTTGATTTCATACCATATTGCTATTACCGGAACGTTCTGAGATTTTTTTGGAAAAATAATGGTTAAAAATACTTTTACAGAGCCTAAGAAAATTCAATGATTATTATAAATAGTGTTTAAAAAGTTTATATAAATATGAGAAATATAGTAAAAATGGTTAAGTGAGGTTTAAATTTCAAAATATTACCTTTATAAATTGTGAAGTTTCTTTAGGTTTAGTAAAACAATCACGATTCCCTCTCTAGACTGCGTTGTTCAAAGGGTTATTGTTGTATTATCATCCTAACCATATAGTGTTATTTTATTTGGAAAAAAACATAACGCGTGCACATTTATAATTAAGTTGATTATTTCCCGTCACTCCTCATCCATAAATTATTTTCAACCAACATTAGAGGTATATCAAAACATACAAAAACAAAACGAAGAGGTAATAACATCCTACCAAATAATAAAATATCAGTTTTAATCATTTATCAAGCAGTTAATGTGGTAATTTCCCTCATACTTTAATGTACGTGGAAAATATAATATAAATGCATACGCAATCTGGGCTTCAAATCTAATGAATATAACAATTATATTTAATTATATTTATTTTCAAAAATAGTTTGCATAAATTGTGTCTGTATATTTAATTTGGTCGTGGTCTACTTGACGATAACTACGTTGTTATAAAAACGTCCAAAAGTATTGAATATTTTATTCAAAAACGATTTTCTTACTCGAGTATAAGGAACCAAACCATTATATTTGATTTAACCTAGGTATTTAAGTAGAATGGCTTTCAACTCTAACTTTTGTTATAAGTTATTCAAAATAAATTCAAAATGATCTTTCCTCTTAAATATCTGGACATCATCAGAAAGAATAATTACGATCATTATTTCCAAAAATTAAAACAATTTTATACTTGGAAACATCGTTATTATAAGTTATAATACGATAGATCGCTACTAACCAACAACTGTAATTGGTCGCATATTAAACCACAACCTTTATATTTACGTAGTTTGAGGGAAAATAGTAGATGGAATATAGAATATGGGACGATAGCGGCAGCGGTGGCGGTGGCAATTAACGCGACGATTTTCAGCAGCAGCCATAAAGTCTTACCAATAAACAAGAAAAAAATGAGCAATCCCAGTTCTCGCATGGAGGCTTTCAGAGTGCGTCCAAGAATCTGCAGCCCCTTGGAATGTCGGGATAATTTGAATATCCTGAAAACCCTCACAAGCCGTATGACCCTGAGTATGGCCAGTGACATGGCCTGGTTGGTGCTTTTGTCTTGCGGGTTCTGCGGCGCCTTGGGCAGATTCATCGTGGGGTCCTCCTCCTCAGCGATGACCGTGGCTAGCGTGATGAAATACGGTATGATGGCGATTATGTCGATCGTGTTCATCACGTCCTTGAAGAAGTGAAGCTTGTTGGGACAGGCGAGAAAGCGGACGGACAGCTCGAACGTGAACCACACGATGCATATGGTCTCGATTAGGAAGAACGGGTCAGTAATGTCGGGCACCTCGTCCTCCTCGATTTTTGTGCCGTTGGTAGTAGTGTTAAACACCTTATAGTGCTTGAACTCCGGCAACGTTTCCAGGCAGAATATCACGATGGACAGCAGTATAACGAACACAGATATGATGGCCACCACCCGGGCGGCTTGTGAGCTCTCTGGGTACTCAAACAGTAGCCACACCTTCCGCTGGAACTCGGGTTTTGGCAGTGGTTTCTCTTCTTCTTTTATAAAACCCTCTTCTTCCCTGAAAACAATAACACACACGACAAATTGAATAAAATTTCACATATACTATTTGGTCTATACTATTTACATTGTAATTACATTATGATAATATTATTATTTCATTACAAAGTCATTAAAATATTATTATATTAATATTATATGTAAAATTTTTTGTCTGCTTTTCTAATATTATTTTTATATTAATATTCTTCTTCTTCTCCTTCGCCTTCTCTCCCAACTATTTGGGGTCGGCCACCCTGGTCCTACACATCCACTTAATTCTATCTCCCGCATCTTCTTCACTTACTCCCTTCTATTTACCTTCCTCATATAACTCGCCATTACATCCTCCCATCTCTTTTTCGGTCTTCCCCTCCCCCTCTTACCAACAACATGCATTTCCCTTACTAATCTTACTGTATCAGTCTCTTCCCTCCTTAATACATGCCCGAGCCATCTTAATCTATTCTCTCTCATTTTGTCTACTATCGAAGCTACCCCTATACTACCTCTAATATACTCACTCCTTATTTTACCCTCTCTAGTAATTCCACTCATTCACCTTAACATTCTCATCTCAGCGACACTCATTCTCTGTTCTATCTTTCTATCTACTGCCCAACATTCTGTTCCTAACATCATTGCAGGTCTCACCACTGTCTTATAAAATTTACCTTTTAACCTAATAGGGAGTCTTTTATCACACAGAATACCTGACGCTTCTCTCCACTTTGCCCATCCACACTTAATTCTGTGTTTCATATCCTCTTCGAAACCCCCATCTTTCTGTATAATGAACCCTAAATACTTGAACCACTCCACTTCTCCCACCACATCCCCACTTAAATTTATTTCTAGCCTTACCCTATTCCCTCTGTGTTTCTTTTCACCAAAATTCTACTCTATATATTCTGTTTTACTCCTACCAATCCTTAGTCCTTTACTTTCCAGAGCTTCCCTCCCCTCTTAAAGTCTACTATTCACTTCCTCAGGACTTTCTCCTATCAGTAATATATCATCTGCAAACAACATGCACCATGGTACCTCCCCCTGTATAAATTATATATTAATTATGTATTATGTATTAATATTATAATATTTATATATTAATATTATAATATTAAATTCAATCACACAAAAAACCAACAGCTGAGGGGGAACACCGATGGGAAGGTATTGTGGTATGACTTCGGATTATCCCCTCATTCACGATAAGAGATAATTGAAATTCCTTAACAAGTTTCTAAATTCTGAACCAGAGATCTGTTGACCTCGTGACTAGAAAATATGTAAGTTTTTACCATTGTACTATCTCAGAATTATGTATATGTCATTAGTATTACTTACATATAAGTACTTGAATGTTTTAAACGTACCATTATATTATTAATATTGTATTCACGTGTGGTAAATATCTACACCAGGGAAGAGAATAAATCTTTTATAATTAAAATGTATTTTTATTGTAATCATCAACAATATTATTTGGAAAATATTTCTAAAAGATAACTTTTAGAATGTATTCAGTTAATCATCAAAAAATATTTACGCGATATTTTTTCTAAAATATTATCTTGCAATCATCAACAAATATTTTGAAAATATTATCATTTTCCATATGCTGTGTGCAATGCTTTCCTATTTTTATGTTGTTTATATTTTATATTTACTTTACATTTTTTTAATACCACAACGGGAGTCGAAAACACCGTTGTGCAGACGGGCTTGACAATACTGGGCGAACATGAGTGCAATGCTACGGTATTGAAAATAGCCGATACGTGATAGCATTTAGCTTTGGTGCTAGGGAACGTCCGATTCGGGGTTGGACGTTCCTCTATACGGGTCTCGAAAGACTAGAAATCTCCGCGAAAATAGTTCGATTCATCGGAGTCGGTCATCCTTCGGTCTGGGGTGTCCGAGCAGTGGAGGTCCAGGACGTATCGGTTTGTCGAAAAAAACCGACCAAAAGTATTTTAGATTCATCCCCCAGGTCCCCTTAAGATTGCTGGGACCCCCCATTAGGGTTGGTGAACCGGGGGAGACGGTCTAGTAGCCACCAGTGTTGGGATTATCTAGATAAAATTATCTAAAAGATAATCTAGATAATGACTTTATTATCTTTTATCTTTTATCTAGATAACAACAAAATATCTTATCTTTATCATTATCTTTTGAATTTTTTTGAATTATAGATAAAAGATAATGAGTTAACGAATAACATACATTTTTTTTTTTTTTTGATCACGGTGTATACGAAACTATTTTATTAACTTTTTTTTTTTATTACAC
>JAIPRL010000203.1:99778-127780 GCA_025469235.1 Pemphigus obesinymphae
CTATTATAACTATTTATATATTGAAATATATAAATAGTTTATTTTAATAAATTATCTTATCTTTTTATCTTATCTTTTTATCTAGATAACCAAAATGTATCTTTTATCTTTATCTTAGATAATCCTTTTGTCATTATCTATATCTTTTATCTAGATAACAAAATGGGTTATCTGTCCCAACACTGGTAGCCACAACGTGGTTGGCGGGTGAAGTCGGTGGTCCAAAGCCCTCCCTCCCACGATCCTATTTCATATATAATGGGAAAATAATTATATAATATTATTCACATTACAATTTTACTATGTGTGATATATTTCATGAAGTATAATGTTGCGCAGATAACGATACGTTTTAATGTCAACCGAAAGAGAATTTAAGAAAATACTAAAATCAAAATACGAATCCAATATCGATTTTTCGATATTTATGGGAAAACTTACATTGTAATGCATCAACGAAAGTACAATATATATAAATTATTTCTCCTGTATATAAACTTTTGTGCCGTTAATTATATATTTGTAAAGTAAGTGTTGACTACAAAATATATCCTATCGTATATAGTGTAAAGGTGTCAAATAAGGAGTAAAAAATGGAGAATATTTTTTTAAATAAATAAAAAACACAATGGTTTTAGAAAAAAAAAGATTTAGAATAATAATAATATAAATAATATATTAATAGTAGTTATGTTAATAAATTAAAGAGTACCTTAATAGATGTATATATTGAAATAAATATTTTCAATATTTATTTAAATTTAGAATTTTTTTTTTAAATTTTATTATTTTTAAATTAGTAAATAAAAAACATTCAACATTATTAAATTAGGTACTTTAAATACTTTAAGAAATTATATAAATATTTATACATATCTATATAAATACCAAAAAATTATAACTGTCAACACACTAAAATTATTTACGCTATACTGGATACTTGTATTAATAATTAAAAAATTTAAAAAACGGTCGATTTCATGTTATAATAGTATCATCATAAATAATACAATTTAAACAATCATTTGAATTTGAGTTCGCTGATCAGAAAATGTACTGATTTTTCTTTCGTCTAGTAATATGCACATTTTTAACTGTAATGAAAATTTTTCGTTATATTGTCTATTAATACATTTTTACACGTACTAATATAATTTAAATTCATTTTTAGATGTAATATATAATTTGAAAACCTGAATAATTTATAATAATCGATATATCTCTAATGTGTCATTTCTCCCTCTTCTAAATTGATAAAGGTTCCGTATTATTACATATCTAATTTTACTGTTTTCCTATTATTGATTTACGACAAAGGGGAGAGAAATAATGTATAAAACATATATCTTAAATATATTCAAAAAAATTATATATATTCGTAGTATATTTTATAGATCTATTTGTTTCCATAGTCTATAATACTATTATATTATTATGTATTTCATTGTGGCAATAGTGAGATGGTGTTTATATATTATATGGTTCTTAGGTTAAAGTGCTACTTCAGAAAAGAAAAAAAAGGTCATTGCATAGAATTTTATTGGTCTAATGTATGTTTCATAAGAAAACTTAATATATATAGCTATTTATTCTCGAAATATAACACTTTGATCAAATTTTTTATTATTTATGATATTTGTATAATGTAAATTTAAAATTTTTATGTTCATTATGGTAATAAATTTGAAAAAAATCTGTTTTATATTTATTACTATTATGGTGTATAAAATATATGCTATTGGATATAATTTTTGTTGATTTATTTGTATAAAATATAGGTTCATAGTATTTTTTTTTTTAATTACACAATGGAAAATGTTCATTTAATATCAAAATATTTTAGTTTGGGAAAACGTCCTGAATAATATTATTTATGCTCAAAATTATTTAATAAATAATTTTTAAAAATAATTATTAATTTTTTTTAAGAATAATAAATTAGAAAAAGCTTGTACAAAACATTTGTTCTAGTTGTAATACATAAATTATAAAACTTCTCTATTCTAGGGAATATTAGGGTAGGTTTATTATGATAAATTCATGGATATTTGTTACATGACATATAAAAATAATTTAAAAAAATTATTTTTACCAATAAAATTAATTGTGCATTTGAAAATTTGCAGTAATCGTAATCGTAAAATGTATTCGTTCATTTAAAAATGCTGTTCACTACTAAAATATAAATTATCGACAACGGTTCTAAGGATAAAAGAAATTAAGAGATGTAGGTACATTGAAATCACTATATGTGTTTTGGAAATACTAAATAAAAATGTAAATTATTTCTTATATAACGCACAAAAATGACTGATTAAAATATTTCAAATGAGACGTTAAAACACAAATATTATTTTAGAAATTGGAATATATTTAAAAAAAAAAAAAAAAAAAAATTAAATAATTTTTAATTTTAATTTTTATACTTGGTTATTAGAGTTCATAATTTTTACAGTGAAAATTAGAATGATAGTACTGTAAATTTGTTTTTTATACGTTCAGATTTTTGAGAATTTTTCATATTTAGAAAAAAAAATTCTTTGTTCAATCTATAATAAAAATATGAAAATAAAAATAGTTTCAAATATTTTATTCATAACGAATAAAATATATTATTGGTTAAATTTCCCTCTTCGGAATTTATAATATCTTAAAATTGGACATATTGTTAATAAAGTATTAAAAATGTCCTCAAAAATGCATTCATGATATTGTAAAACTTTTTAATAATTAAGTAAAAATTATTCCGAAAGTTAGAGAAATGTAAAATACTTTACATTATAGTAAAATGTATTAAAAGAAAAATTGTATGTATAAAAGAATTATATCATTATTTATATATATTTATATTTATCTATATCCGTGTGGTATTAAATATACAAAAAAAAATACGTATATCTTAAACAGAATAGTATATAAAATAATGTACTAAAATATCATGAACGAATGATTTAAAAAATATTTAAGACAAGACAAATAAGCCAAAAAACAATATTGAAATATTTTACTGGTCAGAGGGAGCGAGCGCAATGATACTCCAACGCGTTCCTGATACATTTGTGTAGCTATTTTGCCTAACCGATACGCCGTTCAATCACTACAAGAATCATAAATACTTTTACTTAATTTATTAGTTATTTACAATTTTGTTTATCATAAAAATAGGTACCTACACTACATTGGCATTAAACTATTTATATAATTTATCTTATTTTGGTTCAGTAGGCTATTTCGATAATGCGTATTTTTTTGTAAACATTTGAAAATAAAAAACGATTTTTTTTTAATGTTGAAATTAAAACTATTTAGATTAATTTTAAAAGTTATTAAAAGTTATTCATTAAAAATTACTATTAATAATACTATTTTTAACATTTCATTGATAAATGTACTCGTTTAACAAATAAAAATAGTATCAGTACGTTATATTGAAAAAATACATAATCATTTAAATTAATTTTAAACACTGAAAATTGTTTTAAACATTTATAAATCTACAATTTACAGGAATAAACAACAACATATTTAATTTACTTATGTCTAATTTGAATTTCAAAAACTCAATAATAATATGCGAAAGCTTTATTATATAATAATAAATAATATATAACCTATTATATTATATATTTTACTGGTATTTTATTATTTCAATAAATTAGAAAACTCGAAAAGTACAATTTTTGAAAATCTCGAAAATCTCAAAAATTATAAATTAAAAATGTTAAGGATTTGATGAATGGGGATTTAGTATCTATATCACACCCCTTCAGACACTTTCAGTCCATAATATTTGTGATTGTTAATTTATTTGAAATACTCGTATTTCCTAATTTCTACTCGGAAATTGGATATCGACGAAGATTGACGTAGCTAGATAGACGTGCACTAATTGTATACGACGGTGGGGGTGAATGGAAAATTACAGGGATTAGGGTACTGTGTCGCTGAGATGATATCGGGTAAATTATATAAAAATCTAAAATAAAAACAAATTCGTCACGTTAACGGGTTCGAGGGGCGCGCGTATTTTCCGAGGAAGGAACGACTGCGAATTTCAGGTCGTATTGATCGTCCCGTCCGTAACCGCTAGATAGGCTCATCCTCTATACCCCGCTGCACCAACGTAAGCCATTTACATTGTTGCCGTTTTAAATCGTTTGCCCGAAGGCGCTCTATTCCAACGGTCCCACTATACCATAACTGTGGTATATACCTACCATATACTTTATATAGTATATACTATGTATGCTGCTATACTATAAATGAGCATTTTACCTCTCCTCTACCTAATTTACATGTTTCTAGTAGTCTCAAAAAAAGTTAGAAAGTATGGTAGGGAAGGGGGGGGGGTAAAAACTATTCACTCGTCAGTTAGGATACTGGTAGCGGATATAATAAATTTGATAGAAATGATTATTCATTGCTGTGCATAAAACAATTTAAAGTGGTGTTCAGTGTAATATTGTTACCATGTACATTTAACTATAACTGTCAACTTTTTATTATTATTATTATTATATTATTTTAGTAATTTATAGTAACCATAGTGACTTCATTTGTTATTTCCTTTAAACTTATATATAAAAAAAAAAAAATAGTTAGTTTTATAGTATGTTCAGAAAAAAATATTATTGGGGGATTAAAATTTGACCTCTACAAATTATTAATTAGAATGAATATAACGTTTTTATATATAAATCTTTTTAATTCAAAACTCCTATTCTATATTTTCTATTGTAGTTCTGATCAATTGATTATTTTCAGAATAAAACATAAATCAATCAATATAACTCACTTCGTAAAAAATCTAAATCAAAAAATATTTCAAAATTAAACATTTTCCACAACCATTATTACTAAATAGTAAATTTATTCATTTTTATTATTATTATTTTTTTTTTTTTGCACGATCCGCAGCAGCAAGTGTATATATACTTCATTGATTGGACATTAACCAAAATGGTCGATAGGGCTTACGAAATAGTGGAAGGGTGAATGACGGAAGTCGTTACACCGAAACACGGAAGTGAGCTCACGAAGGTGTACGTATCCATTTTTTTTTCGTATCCGACCGAACACCGAACTCCTCTTCGTGACCATCGTCCCAAGCGCACGAATCGCAATTACGATTTAATTGCTCGGGGCGAATGTGAATAATCAAGGTAAATACGCAATTGAACGAATAGGTATGAATAGGTAGACGGTTTTAAAAACGTAAATATATAGGTATATACACGAAGTAATGATAAAGTATTTTATATTGTTAACTGAAATATTGAATATTTTCATATTTAAATATTTTAACTTTGTGCTATCGGTCATGTTAAAGGTGTATCAAAGAAGATCATTCAAAGAGTGAGTTTGACATTTTTCTAACAATTCGAATTCAAAAACACCAAATTAATATTTTTCAATAATTATTAGAACTTGTATTGAGTACTTGGTAACAGTTGATTAGTATTTTAGGGATCTTTCATTTTAGAATATTTGTTCTAAATAGTGCTTTAATAGAAGTACATTTTTAATTCTTCTAGTAGTTATTTTTAAACCTAAGAGAAAATGATTGATTATGGCTAAAATTATCAAATTAAGTTCCCATAGCTACCTATATCGATATTTAATACTTAATTATTATACACTGAGCTCCACTGAGAATTAATTTTTTAGAAGAACGATTTATCGTTGCTTTCAAATAGTATCCTATCCGACATTCAAAGTGCTTCCAGCATTTACTGATTGGCTTATTTTGTATTATTTGTTCAATGAATATTCTTTTTATTTTCTATTTTGTTTTCGGATATTTTTTCAAATGGACAATGTACATAAGTTATTTCTTACAAAGAAATTACTTTGAGTATATATATTTTTGCTTGTATATTATTAATTTGAAATGTGGGAGTATAATTAATTAATTTCTGTTTTATATATTTTATTTTAAAGTAAGTATTTTACAAAGAGAAAACAATTTTAAATGCTAGTATTATATAACCAGGAAAAAAACTATTCGAGGAAAAATTATCTAAGGAACAAATTCACAACGAATAAAATATAATAATAACTGTGACTCTAATTTACGCATCTGTAATAAAGGTACTAATCTAAGATTAAAATAATATAAAGATTAAAATGTACAAACATATAAATGTGTTTAATATGTTATTAAGTTAGAAAGTACAAATTTATTGTACCCTGGGTGAATTGTAACAAAACATTGATACAATTACAACAATTAATCAACAACAATTATATTGTAAATTATACACATACTGTTTATCTAGATTAAAAAAAAAAAAAATTAATGATGTAAATTTTTCAAATGAATTCTCCTATAATAATATAAAAAAATTACATAATTTCTATTTCATATTATAAAGTATCATATAAAGTATAGAAATTGTTATGTATATTGAAATTGAACTGTAAGAAAGATAAAATAAACATATTTATATTAAAAACCGACTTTATCTAGAAGTGAAAGTCCAATCGAAATTCAAATATTTTAGTATTTCTGAATTTTTATTTTGAAAATTATCAGAATTCCGAATAATAATATTCTTAGTTATAATAATAACTATGTCTCGACACTTAATATAATATCGAGAAATAGCAATTTATGTCTTTTGTATTCTAAAAGCGCACGACGTTTTACGAAAACGTATAATTCACAGTCGAATACTATATATAGCATCTGTATAATCTTCATATAAGTATAATATTATTTAGCTGGTATATTACGTTGGTATGAGGAGTCGGTTTTTGGCGTGTGCGAGTATAATTGATGTCACGTATACGGTTTAGAATGTAAATGTATTTGGAGGGAGGCGAGAGGAATTTCGCGGATGAAAAGGATCGAGACAGAGAGAGAGAGAGAGAGAGAGAGAGAGAGAGAGAGAAGGGCGAGATCGACTAAATCCTGGTTAAGTCTTCGAATTAAAATCTTACGTGACCCATTTGCACAACAGAATACGGAACAGCAGAAGCACCAGCCCATTCCTTCGACGACCCTTTCCTCGTCCTTTTACAGTAAACCAACAACGTCCTGCACACATCTTATTTCATGCGAGCCAAATATTACGGGGGAATGGGTGGAGGCACACGCGTGCGCGGTGACTATCTTGTGGCTAGTCACGAACCTTTTAGTGACCACGAACCCTTGAGCATAATATTGTTTTGAACGATATCATCTCCACGATACACGCACATGCATATAATATATTTGTTTTTATATAAGTTGATGTACACACATATGTATAATATAGGCATGGCGAGTACATACATATATAGATATCTTTGTGTATTTTAAATACAAAATACATTAAAGTTTTACTCAAAATACAAAATAATTTTGTGTCTTCATATTACACGAAGGAATTCGCATCATATGTACATTGTGTTCATATATTTAAAATAAAAAAGTCAATTAATTCGAAAAACAATCCTTTTATATAAAAATAAAATAAATACATTTTATAAAAAAGAAAATGTGCCGAGAGTATTCGAAGCAGTCCTAAAGGTAACAAATAGTTTTGACCATAAAATCAGGTTACATTTTATTTACTACATATTATAGTTATAGTATATTTAATTTTTTATTTTTTAATAATCATTTGAAATCTGATGGTTATTTATGGTCGAAACTCGTTGTTACCTATAACACTTTTTCGAATACTTAATTTAGTACGTATATATAAATACGTAATATAATACGTAATTTTCACTTTTATATATATATATTTTTTATAATAAATATTTATTTTTGCAATATATAGGTTCTAATAATAATATTTATTTTGGATGACTAAAAAGTATATTGTTTATGAGCTAAAAAATTACTAATAATGAATTCATGACCATTACAAATCTGTAATGGACCTTTTTATCGAATAATATTTAATAAATTTAAAAGTATTAATTTGGATGGAACGGATACTAAGATTGTTGTATTTATATGCACAGTAATATGAAGCAAAATCTAGATACATTTTTAACTTATCTTTTATCTTATGTTGATAAATAATGACAAGTTTGTTAAACAATTATCTCTATCTATATCTATATCTAAATAATTATTAGATAAAAATGTCACTTATAGTAAATTTATCTAGATATTTGAAATTTTTATTAAAGGAAAATGATATAGGTATTGTAAAATATTACATTTATTTATACGTGGGTTATATAATTTAATTTAATAATAATACTATGATGTAATTTTTATGTATAAGATATATAATACGTATTTCCCCTATTAATTTAGTTAAGTGTTGTAATTTGTGAAATTTTTGTATATTATTGTATACACCATAAAACTGTATATAATTTGTGTAATATATGTTCGATTATCTCTATAAAATATATATACCTTTGATATCGTATATTTATAGAGAACTCTATAATTCACTCGTGTAAGTAATAAGTAATACAATTTTCACAATATATTGCTTGAAACTTAACCCGGTAGTAAAACATTAGTACGGTGTTATCATATATAATAGTTATACTCAAACTAATTTAAGTAATTGTTATTTTTTTAATAAAATATACTATTATATCGTTTTTAGTCAAGTAAAAATGTTTATTAATTTAATTTTTCAAATAATGTGTACGCGTATTTTGTTTTAACTTAAGTATAATATTGATATCTATATTAAATTCTATTTAATAAATCACAACAAAAGTTAAACTATTTTGGTAGTGATATATCTCTTCAGTGATATAATGCATACATAGTTTTAGGTTTCTGGATGAAGTAGTATATAATAAAGTATACATACGTAGAGTATACATACGTAGGTTATTCACAATTGTTGTGTTATTAATAAATATCTCAATATTTACTATTAAAACGTATAGAAAACTATTAAAATGCTCGAAGAGCTTGAAATTGTTATATTATTAGATTTATGAATAAGTAATTATGGAATAATTGTTGTCATTATTTTATCAATTAATATATTTATACTAAACAAATTTGTCATAAAATAATATTTTAATATTAAAAAATATTTTATATTTTATATATCTTTTTTATAGATAATATAAATTTTAAATGTCTTTTATACATATATACATACATACACACATACATACATACATACACACATACAAACATACATACATGCATACATACGTACGTACATATATATACGTAATTGGTTTCAATTGTTTCAGACATATAAATCGTTAAAATACGATCATTATGATAATCATAAAATAAGCTAGTGACGATGATTAATAAGATTTATACATCAAATATGTGAATATTTTTATATTTTAATCAAAATATTACAATAATTTACATAATAGGTAGATAAAAAGTAAACGATAGATAAATGTTATTGCAAATTTTAATTTTGCATTAAATCTATAGCAGCTATGGTAATATAAGAGCAAGATGTTTTATGGCAGATGGCGGAAGAGTCGTTCAGCCATATAATATTTGCGTGTTAAATGATTCGAGATAATCAACTTTAGTTTTTTTTATTTCGACCGAATCTTATGCCTCATTTGTGCGAATACATATGGAGGTGGGGGACGTATCAGATTTCTTATAATGTATTCAGAATTCGTTACTTTTTTTTTTTTTTAGTAAACATAGAATATACGGGACGAAGTAATTATACAATAAATAAATAAAATGCTCACATTCTCAGTAAACGTTTATGTTCATGATTATAGAAAAAAATTAAAATCAAGTAAATACCTATTCATATACACTTTACAAAAATTAAAATTAAATAATAATAATCTAATCTCTTACTATTTATTTTAACTTAATTATTTTTTACTTCATTGTACTTTTATATAATTTAATTAGGATTTATTGATCTATAATGAAAATAAAAATCATTAATTACTGAATTCTAATAGTAAATTAATAATAATTAATTAGAAATTTGAATATAATATTATATTACTTCTGTGTAACTTTTTCAATAATTAATTTAGAGACTCCATTTTTGATACAATAATGTAACTTTCTTATTGTGTGAAAAATATATTTTGAAAGAAGTTCCACAACTTCATACGAATACCGTGTAGATTGTAAGACTAGAGTAATTTTATTTTCTGGAATTGTTCTATGAATATGTATTAATTTTTAAATACAAATTATTGTTATTGCGCATAATATCATCCCTAACAGTCCCTGTGTAATACATAAATCATTAGTATCTATGTTTTATATAAATGCATATATATATATATTTATATTTTACCTAAATTTATTGGTGGCTAGTTCACCAAGCTCGTAAAACTTGATCTCCTCGGAGAACACGTCCAACGGCACTGTGGTAGGCCTCCTCAGCCGGCCGCCGCTCTGGTAATAGTACAGTATGGCGTCGAACGTCGGTCGGTTCCTGTCGAAGAAGTACTCGTTGCGCAGCGGGTCAAAGTACCGCATCCGCCGGCACGGATCGCCCAGCAACGTGTCCGGGAACTGGTTCAACGTCCGCAACTGCGTCTCGAACCTCATACCGCTCACCTGAAACGGACAGATACAACATATAAGTATAATATGGTAATATTATATACGTGTGTCTGACATAACAATTGTCGTAGTCTAACAGTGTAGGGTGCTCTCTACAAAAGTATCAAAAACTTCCAAAAAGTACATAACACCAACTACAAAACTGTAAATAAATGACCGAAAAAAATAATGGGTGTTTTTAAAAATATTTTCTATACATTTATTAATTGTTTTCAATTAATTAATGTACGGAGCTGAGCAAATGATTCAATTGTGTTGGTTATATACAAAAGTAATAACTTGACTCGGGGCCGCGCCACCCGGTGGTTTTTTCGCCGTCAGTCCGAACAGCTTAAGCTACATTTAAATTGTCGTCGGTTTACCGAGCTCGCCGTCGAACCGTTCACATCGATAACTCGTTGTTTTATACGGGTAGCGGCACACAGCTTTTTTTCATCAACGGTTTTCCGTAATAAAATAAAATTACGATTTTCATCATGGATGAATTTGATAAAATGAATATGCATAGTAAGTTCACTGTAACCGTCACCAAGTGGTAAATATAAAGTTTATATTCAAAGTCACTTTGAAGGTACGCGTTATACCTACTACATACAACTAAATTGTTAATATAATAATTAGTTTATAACCAAATTCGTTTTTAATAATATTAATTTAATACAATGGAATAAGTATATTTGTAAATATCATTTAAAATTCCTTTTTACTCACGCTTTCAAAATTATTTCTATTTTTCATAATATCATTGTAAAATTATACAGGTAGAAATTTTTACTTAAGTAGGCAGTTTATTTTGGTTTTATATTATATATATCATATAATTAAAAATACTACAAATAATACTAGATACTTTCAACTTTGTAGAATAATATGTAACACATGTGGTGTGAAATCAATTTTTGTTTTTCCCTCCACATATTTGATTAAACTTTATTTAAATGACGTACCTATATAAATTATAATATTCCCTCAAAACGGGAAATTTATTTAGATATCGCATCACTGTGTACATCATACGATGTAGTTTTTAGACATAAATATATTTATATGAGGTATATTCTCAAATATTGTAATTTATAAAATAACTGTGGACCGTGGTAGTAAATTCAAAATAATATTCAATTATAGTTTGTAGACACCACGATGGTATTTCGTCAAAAAACACGAAAAATAAGTACTGGTTATCATAATCCGTTTTGTATACCCACAAAAACGAGGTTTCAAAATAATTCTTCCACTGACTTTATTAATTAGGTATATACTAGCCCCCGAATTTTGTATTTGAATATTAAATTTTGAAAAATAACAGCTAGGCACGTGAAAATCGGGCGATAGAAAAAAAAAACGGTTCGGACGGTGAATAAAATCGCAGTGTGGCGGGGCTCTTAAGTGTTACAACGGTTTCTTCCTATGGGTGGCAGGTGCTAGATTTGACGAGAATTTCTATGTATATGTCATCAATACTCTATAGTCACCTGGAATCTAATCAGCTACCTTTTAATATCATATACACGCGTTAACGACTTTGTTACCCAATCATTCAAACAAGTTCACACGAATTTCAGGTACTTAACCAATGAGATATTTTGACTGTATAGTATATAAAATATATATATGTATATAATCTATAAATATAAAAATCATCAAAGACCAGCACAAACTATTAGTTGTAGAAAGATGCCATTTTTAGAGAATATTTCTTTAACAACAAAGACACCAATTAAGAAAGACATTTAGGAAAATCGATCTTTAAGGACGGGTAAATTGATTTCAATTTTTATTCAAACCTTCAACACATTGCCTATACTAATAATCATAGAAATCTGATATTTCTAGAAAATATTCCTTTAGTAACATAGACGCCCACTATGAAATAATTTTTCAGTAAAACTGTACACGGAAAAATACGGGTAATAAGTCTGGTATTATATTTGTATTTGTATCGCACATGTCAAATATCGAAATCTAAAATAAATATAAACTTAAAGATCGGAAAATTACAAATTATTCTAAACTCAATTTATAAATTTTTTATATCTATTAAAAATAAGTGTAAATTGTATTTATATCTATTAATTGTATGCTATTAAATTGAAATATTTTGAAATCAGCTATTTATTTCAATAAAAATTATTTTGAATCCACATATTTAAAATCATGCCGAATTAAAATTTTTTATGAAATTTATTTATAAAAGGATTTTTAAAATTTGAAAAATATACAGTTAGACATATGAGTATTCGAAAGATAAATGAAATCCTGAAATATATCACGGTACGAGTACCTACCAATGGTGTGCCAACCAAAAAAATGCATAATAAAAATGATAGATATTCTGTAAATTAAAAATACCAAATGAATTGTACCTTGGTTAAGACTGTATAGAATAAATAAAATAATATTTGTAGTTTATAAAAAAAAAAGTATTTGTAAAATTATCATTTTATATTTTGTATTATTGTACAGGTCCAGAGAGAGAGGGCGCAATGATACTCTAACCACGTTACCGAAACATGTGTGTAGCTATTTTGCCTAATCGATACGCCGTTCAATCACCATAAGAATCATAAATTATTTAAAATTTATTTATTAGTTATTTACAATAGGTTTATCATAAAAATAGGTTCCTACATTACATTGGCATTCAATTATTTATTTCGTTTATCCTATTTTGGTGTAGAAAAATATTTCAATTATCCGTATAGTTTTGTAGATTGTTTTAAATGTTGAAACTAAAATTATTTAGATTAATTAAAAGTTTAATTAATTAAAAAAATTAATTCAAAGGTACTATTAATTTAACTATTTTTAAAATTTGATTGATACTTGTTGTACTTGTTTCACGAATAAATATTATAATATCAGTATCTTATTTTGAATCGTTTATATCAGGTCACCGACAAACGCCAAGAATTACGTAAAAGACATGGTATTATTCCTTTATTGTAACGTGAATCAATCAAAGTTTATACTTTGCGTGTGGTGCGTGATATAGAAAACGTGAAATGTAAATAGTTTGATTTTCGAAAGCAATCATCCTTAAAAATAGAAACCGGCATATAAAAATTAAAATATTTCTATTACGTTATATGCAAATAACCTGACATTTTCTGACTGAACACGCATAAACTACAATGTTTAAACTTTAAACTCATAGGATCATATACATGAATATTATATAAATTAATCAAACTATGCCGTAATAGTCAAGTATATATTATTGTATTATACCGAATACCTACATGAAATGTGAATTCGTTTCCGTGGTTTTGTCCGACATAATATATTATATTATATTTCAAAATATATAAACTGGATAAAATATATAAAATAATATATTTACGGATATTAGATGAATAGTAATTTACAAACAAGTTCTTTCTATTCTTGTATTAAAAAAAAAAATAGTAAAAAAATGGTGTTCTCGTTACAGTTACGGTAATGGATATTGAGATAAGATTTCTAAAATTTCACTTATATTTACTACTTATGTGGTTCGATTTAATATTATATTATAATGTAAAAGATTAAATAATAGGATTCGAGTTCCTCTGATATCCTTCAAATAATCAAAATAGTAGGTTCGGATATTTTCATTTTAGTTTGATGACGGCGGTTACAAAACATGGTTTGATTATTTGTAATTCAGTTGCATTATTTATTTAACACAAATTACTTTTTCAGTCAAATTTTAGGCTTTTGTGTTTCGACACAAAATATTTTTATTAAGATGTTGGCCTAAGAAGACAAATAAACTATATGATAATTATTTGTAAAAATACTTAAACATAATAAACTGTTGATTTAATAATGATCAATAGGTGGTATTTATATATTATGTCATAATAAAAATGTATTTTGCGCCAGAATATGATGGTATAAAAATATAAATTATAAAAAATATAAATTTAAAAAGACATTTTGTTAAAAATTAATTTAGATAGAATAATAGTGAAAAATTAATTTTTTTTTTTTGTAAAATAATTCATACCATTAAAATAAAATTCAATTTGCAAATTAAATTAATATTATATATTCCTTAATAAAATGTTTGGTTGGAACTTAGTAAACCAATATACGTATTTAAAAAAAATCATTTTAACAATTTGCTACTTTCAAAAAATTAAATATATTATATATTAATATTTATATGATAATAATTTATGTAATTGGATTATTTTCTACATTATAATTTAAATTTATAATAAAACAGAATAATATTTACGAGTTGAAGATGCATTTTAGAAACATTTTTCAGAATTATTAGCAGGAGAATTTTTAAGTATAACGAGAAGTAGGTTTTTTCTTCTTATTAAAAGTTTATTTATTTATGAAAAATATATAATTAATTCATTATTAATTAAAACCATCATAGCTTTATACATTATATTATAATTTTAAATATTAAAATAATCTTGGATACGTCTTCAACATTAAATTTCCGAAAAAGTCCAAATACAATATATTTGTATTTTTAATACAAATATTAAGCAATTCTATGACTGCCCAATGGCCTAATATTTTGTATTTCAGATTCTGACTATATTTATTTTACTAATATGTATTTATATATATACATATATGTTTTAGAGTATAATAAATCGAATGGAAATTTTTAGTTTAAAAGCTTTCTAACATTTCTATTTTATATATAATGGAGTTATATTTTGAATTTTCTCAGTAGTTTTCTGAAAAATAAATGAGAACAACCAAATAAAATGAACATTTTTCTAGGTTAGAAAATAATATTATATCGAATTTCCCTCAAAATCGTTGTTCGAATGCAATGTTTTATATTTAATTGCAAATCGAAAATAATAATATGACCAATGAGACGATTGGCAATTTTTTTTTTTATAATTGCTTGAATTATATGTACAATTATAAAGTAGTATATGATGATGTATAATTTGAAGACATATTGAACTTTTATTCCCATAAAATAAAGCCCTTTTATAATAATTGACCCAAACTTTAAAGAATCTTGGTTACACCACTGATGTAATTTATATACATATATATATACTACTTACTAAGATATAATATTTATTTTACAATAATGGAATTTTATATATTTGTATAATATTATTATAATATGAAAAAAAATAAGCTTCATATAAATTTAATTGTGTAATGTTTGAGTAGTGTTTATTGAAACAACTTAAATAATTATTATTTTAATAAGAATTTTGCGTATATACTTGTAAATACCATAGTAATACATACGGGTATACTTAATTGTGATTAATATTAAATATTATATATAAACATAAAAAATGTATAAACTATTTGTTAAATTACAATTAATAAATATACAACCTTCAGTATTTATTTATTTAAAATAAAAATGTCTTAGGTATAAAAATTATTTGTCAGTCAAAAGTAACTGAGATACGTAACTTGTGTCTTGTGTTTAAGTATTTGTATTTTATCAAAGTAATAAATAATATAACGTTTTTTTTTATAGTTGTAATAGGCTATATTGCACATATGTATGTCAATAGTAAAACAATTTAGGACATACCTCACATTTTTTTGGTTATATTGGTTATTTTGGTTTTTTGGTTTTAATATTGTGGAATAAAATTACATATATATGAGTACTAATAAAACACGGACAAGATAAGTTTTGAATTATATTTTTCGGAACGTGTATTTATGTTTCGTTTTTATTGGCATAAAATCATATTTTATATTTCCAATAAAAATAAAAAATGAAGTGTAAATTTCGTGTGCTCAGAATTTTATACTTATTGCTATCAATAAGATATAATATTGATATAAATTAAAAAAAAAATAAATAAATGAATATTTAAAGTAAATAAAATATTAGTTGTACAGACCGAGTAAATTATTTATGGTGCATTGTATAACATTACTTCGCTGCATATGTGTTATATTGAACGATTAAACTTACGCTGACAACAATCTTTGAATGATAAAATGTTATAATATAAAACAATTTTATAATGTGTGAAATATTCTAAAATTACAGTCCGATTTTTATTGGTTTAAAAACACGTGTTTTTAGAAATTAAATACTCATAGAATATAGATATTTATTAATATAATATTATTACAAAAGAAAAAAAAATTAATTATAAGCAATAGATTTTGTTATATATTATAATTCATATTGAAAATATGAATATAAATATGTGTGAGCTTTATGTACGTGTTATTGTAAAAAATTACATATAAAAATTATCATATTTTATTTAATATGTTTGAAACACACGCATAAGTGAAAATAAAATATTAGATATTTATAGGGTATACATATATTATATATATATATATATATATTCGGGTAATATGAATCATGTAAATACTGTATATAAAATTGTATAACATAGGAATGAGTAGTTAGGGATTGTATTATTTAATGTTATTCGTAATAAACGTGTTATTAAGATATCTAAAAAAAAATATTTACAAAATATATACGTAACAAGAATAACTTTTACAGCCTATATATAATTACTGTTTGAATATAATTTATTATATTGTTAAAAAAGTAATCGTACGGCCAAAAAAAAAAAAAACAAAAATAAAAAATATAAGTGTTGTAATGGGAATAGTATATTATATTAACTCATAGTTTAATTACTTGATAAATAAATAATTTTATATATTATTGTTTTTATAATGATTCCTCAAAATACTTTGTTAAAAAAATTGTGAAAATTCTAATGCTATTGATTATCAGCACCTTATTAGTTTTATTTTGTGATATGATTTGGAAATTTATAAATATTTTGAAAGCGATGTTGATAAAAAGTAGTAAACAGATACTAACCAATAAAACGGATTCAGTACGCAAACTTCTGTAATTATTTCTGTCATTTATGTTGGTTTTTAGATACATTTATATTAGATATAGATGTTTTATAGGTATCGTAGCCCAAATTATCTATAAAATCAACCACTTTTATAAATATTTTGTTCAAAATAAATGAGAAATATTTAATCTGAATTGTACTATATTTATAATCGTGTGAATAGAAATTCAACAACGTGCAGTAAGAATCATGACGTATTTATTGGGGTAAAAAAATTAAACGATAGGAAATATCATTCCAGAAAAATGAGATATGGTACGGAATCTTACAAAATATTAGTGCATAAATGTATTATAAAATTTCATTAATTAATTTAAGTTATTGCGATAATGATAAAAAAGAAAAAAAAAATGTAAAACAGTATAGAACTAAATACAATGCAAAATTCTATACTTGTGTATATTTATACTAAATTTTATATATAACATAATTGTAGATGAAAGCTTTCGCTGATAAGTTAATCTGTTAATATCATATTAACGTTGTAGCTAATTTTGGACAAGCAGATTTAAAAATTAAAAATCTTCCACGGAAACTAGTAAATTACAAAAATGGACATGCACATTTTCGCAAATTAGTAGATTTCGTTAGATACTAGAAATATCGAAATACAAGAACATTTTGAGTTAGCCCACTTAAAAAGTATTTTTATTCTGATTAGAAACAATAAACTTAAAAATTGTAAAAAAAAAACTTGACAATTTTTACGTTTAAAATTAATTTCATCGTTTTCACGAAATGTTAGTGGATAATTTCACAGACAAGATAAACAATACAATTATTCTGTCCTTTCGTCGATAAACTGATATATACGGCATACAACTATATATAATATAGAGGTCCTATAATACAAGGTCGTCTTGTCTTTGGTTGATACGAACGTATCGGTCGGGTGTTTGTACTTATACATCAGATCTTGTCAATCGGAACTAGTCGACTGAAGACGAATATTTCTATTATATTATAATGAACGAGTTATATACGTTTGAAGTGATTACTTGAACGGTCGACTCTTATAAATAGGTATATACACCATGCGGTAGAGTGAGGTTGGATAATTTATTATAATATCATCATGAAAGGGCGACATTGTAAACCATTAGAGGATCATTAATTTAACCGAATATATACATACATACATACATACATACATATATCCGGCATCCGTGTCTCCAAGTTTCGTAAACAACTTACACGGGTATGGCCCCGGTACAAGCTCGTCGAGATTTCACAAGAAAACACACGAGATCGGTGTTTAACAAAATTAAAAGATTATTTAGTGTTATAGTTTTTAGGAATTTGCGTTGAATAGCGTACTCGTTCTGATATTTGATATCTCGAAAACGGTGCACTCGAAACGATTATAATTATTTGAACCAAATTCTAATACTAAAAACGGACAACTCGTATGTTTGATAAACGCCGAACGAGGCGATGAATTTTATAATTTTATATGTTTTGTTTACGACAATATTAATTATCCCGAGAATAAAATGAAGTATACCCATTAAAAAAAAAACTACAAAAAGTGTGCGATGATTTACATATATTGTTTTAATGAAGATCTTACACACTAATTTTATGTTGACATAACGTATTATTATAAAACACTTACGTATTTTATTTTATTTTTTTTAATATAAATGTCAATATTTGTCCTCACAATAACTATTTCCAATGTATAAATTAATAGTAAATAGTTTTAGATTTTTAATGTAAAATAATTTATATAATTTAGGGTCGACGGTCACATAACACAATACAATACGGTGGTATAATTTGTAAATAACATTCTAGTACATGAAGTGTTCGTAAGGTGATTTTGGAAATTTCTAATATTTATAAATTCTTTAAAAAAAAAAAAGTTTATTCGAATGAGGTATCGGTTATTTTTTATTTTTTAAACCTAATATACTAAAACATTAAATATATTTTAATCACGTTGTTATTATACCAATTGGGTTCACTGCAGTGATTATAGAATACTGCCCCTGATATCCCTGAAATATCATTTAGATTACTAAACATAATTCCGGTTTCGACCATTATTTAAATTTATATTTCCATCAAAATATTCGTCATGATTGATAATTCATATTATTAATATAATGTTTATATATTTTACAAAATAATACTTTTCAAACAACGACCAAATCAATAAACAATATATATTATTGTTTATATAAAAATATATTGATAATAAATATATTAGTATTATAATATTATGCGTATCTAAGTAACCAGATAATTAAGAAATCGACAAAAAATTTTTATTCATTTTACATGTGATTATATTATGTTATTCTGTATAAGTACATTTTACTGATTATATCCTTATACACGTGAATGGAATTTTTCAAGTTATTACAAGTATATGCCTTAAAATATGATGAACGCCCATGCAAAATTTATTATTGATGGATCGGACGGTACTTATATATTTATATTCCGAAAAAGAAAATATATATATATATAATAACAAACACAAACAAAATAATTTTGGGAATCATTTACATAATATAATATAAAAATATTTATATAGATATAGATAGATAGATAGATATTTCTTAAAATGAACGTATTTATAATTCAAGGCAATCACAGGTCGTTCAACGTATTAATTGTAAATTAATTGTAATTGTAAGTATGAGTTATTCGACAGTCTATGTAAATAAAATACGAAATAAAATTATATTACAGTCGGATATGGTGCTTTATAAACACATATAATTATATAATATACGTACTTGTACATCGTACATCGATTACATCTAGTACATGCATCATTTCATTGTACAAAATTTAATCCGATAAATCATTGGATGTAATTAGCTATAAATATATCGATATTGACATAAATTAATTATTTCATCGAATTAAGAAACAATATATTTGCATATTTTTGTATATATTGCACCAAGAACGAAGAAGAAGAAAGGAAAAATGGAATAATTTTATTAAAAATTCGAAAAAGAATATTCGAGGGACATAAATTGAGGAAAAATGCAGGTCTCATTGCCCCTATGCCATTCTTACACATTGGGCGCTTTTTTTTTATATTTACATCAATGTGGATGGTGCAAACTATTACGTTGTAGTTGTCTATAAGATGTTAAAGATGTTAAAACCAATTTTTATAAAAGTATAAAATGAATTTTATGAATGAAACGTGTTCATATAGAAAAGACAAATCGTGGGGTCAGAACTAATTCGCTATAATTTAATATTGAATTAACCATATTGTTTTAGGTTTAGATAAATTATATAGATTAATTTATTTTTAATAATTAATCGATGGAATCAATTTCCAAATATAACATTAAAAAATGATATAAATTGACTACGAAATATACTTTTCGAAAATTTACGAATTAGAATACTTATGTACTATGAAATATTTTATTTGTATTCAAATTTTTTGACAACTATTTTAACGGTATAAGTGACATAATCTACTGGAAATTTGTGAGTGTGCTTGTTTTGAAACAATATTTACTCGGTATCAATGATTTAAGATAGATATAAAAGTATTGTTAACCCCGGAGTTCGTATTCTGTGGGTTTTATGAGTACTATTTAAACCACTTACAATTATTTAGATTTAATATTGTAAATTTAGTGATGCAGAAGGGTATATACAACTGTGTCTAAGGGAAGGGGAGATAATTGACAAGAATATAGTGATTACGGACTAATTAGTTGTTTCCAACAAAAAGACAAAATAGTTTTTAAAAATGTGTATTAACTTCAAAATTTAAACTCTGTATAATTACAGAATATCACAGAATATGTATCTTGTGGCTACACCAGTGTTTAAGAAAGGGAGCTGGAAGTTAATATTTTCCTCTGAAATATTTCTTAGTGGGTGGTAAATAATAAAGTTTTACCCAGTAGGGCGAATCCATAATAATATTATGGCCGTTTTTTATTTGCTCATAATTTTTTAAGGTACAATAAATGTTAGGTATATTTATAATGTAAAATATACATTTTTTTTTGGGACGACGTACTCCTTTTTTAAATCTAACCTACCTTAACTCTTTGAGCTGTTAAAAATAAGTTTTGGACCCTGGTGTTACAATGTTTAAATATGGACCTGCTTGTAGCTAGTTAGTAGGTATCAATTTTCTTAAACAATATTTAGAATTCAAATTTCCAATAACACATAACACAATACAATAGTTTTTTTTTAAATTTTTTAATTTGCATAAAATATGTTGTCGTGCGCTATAGGATAGTGTAAAGTTAACGACTATATACATGTATTGAAAAATGTATTTAATATTATATAATGGAATCATGTATTTTATTGTCAAAAGACATAAATTCAATACCATGATACCATATAGTTTTGTGTTGACAACTAATTATGTTGTACCAATTTTGCTATAAAAATAGTTTTTTTTTTTTGGGGGGGGGAGTATGTTATTTTGGGGCCTTCCCCCAATAAATCCTACTATAGAGCAGTAGAGGGCACGATTGCCCCTCCTCTCTAAAATTGTGACAAATTGTTTATTAACAAGTTAAATATTTAGCTAAATATTAACATTTAATTACAATTACATTGTAATGCATTTTCAAAATTTTATTACCGAAAGTAAACTTGTTTTCCATTGTTATGAAACCACTATTAGGTAATCGGATTTAGGTGCGTGGTTTTAGAGTATAGAACAGTGCTTGGCTCTGTGGTGACTTTGACAATCGCCCGTAATAACTATACGATCAAAACACAAAAACATAGGAAGGGGATTTCGGTAATAATGCATCCGCTGGAGTGATACGAATAATCGTCCGACATGCATGTTGTGGACTGCGAAACAATACGGAATAAGTTAACGTGTATTTGCTGCATGTCGTGGCGCATTATTCGTATATATAAAATCTTTATTATTTATTCAATATTTATTATTTTATTACTGGTGTATAATATATAAATTATATATAGTAAATAAAAATTCAGTATTATATTGACAGAAAATGTAAATAAAACAACTTGTAAGACCTGTTTAGTGTAATGAAAGATAGACGCTTAAATTTTGAGTATAAAACGTATAAGTTTTATTATTTTGTAACTTTTGGTTTTTGTAAAACGTAGTTATATTTTTGTTTTTCTATGTGGTATTAATTTTGGTTTAATAAATACCTTTTAAATTGGTACATAATTATTATTGTATTCTACGATTTTCAAGAAATGAACAATTTTTAATCGCCCTCCCACTATCAAAACTCACGAGCCGCAACTACTGGAGAGTATTTTAAATCTAATACTTATATAAATATTTTACTAATTGATTTTCTGTGTACTTTTTTTCATACTCGATATACAACATTTCCTTAAACGACAAATCGGTATAGTTGTGGAATAAATTGTTAGGTTATAGAAAAGTATTAAAATGACTATTTTAAATTATAATTTCATTTTGATGTATTTAATTTAATGATATATTGATAGTTGAAATTATAACTATATATAAATCGTAGATATTTGGATATTTTTGATTCTATGAAATTTGAGTCTGGGATAATTGGTCGTAAAGGAAATTGAGATAATACATAATTTAGTATTATTAACGCAAAATATTCTAATCTGCGTTTAATTTAAAAATATGATTATAAATCTTCACTAGCCACTAAAATTCTAGAACCGTATCTATCTAAAGTCGATATATATATATTAGCATTTATTTTATCTTATTATTTTAAAGCTAATATTGCTATTGAAGTTTAAATATTCTTAGTCCTATAAAAATATTAAAAAAGATTAAGATTCAAAACATTGGAAAAAAAATATAAATAACTTGTATGGACATAATTATTGCAAATTATTATTATTATACAGAGTAGTAAAATGGATTTTAAGGAAATCATTTTGACTATTAGTAGTAAATAATTAAATAAATATAAACAGTTTGGATTTGATGAATTTTGTGCTCGGGATTTTAGACGTTTATAATCATTAAAATATTTTCATTTTATACGTATATGCACAATAAAAAAAAAATTAAATAAAAATATGTACTAAAAACTATAGTATTATATTCAAAATAAAAATTGTTATTAAAAAACTATGAATTAATATAAACGTTTTGGTCACCGTCATTAATAGCATGTGCTTCAGACTGCATTCAATTTCATAGATAATCACTTCTAAATTATAATATAATACACAAAATCATCTAGAATTTTATGGTTGAGTTGCATGACGTAGGTACTTATATAAATTTGTTTATATTATAAAAATATTTAATTTTAATTTTAATATTTATTGTTTTTCTAAAACATTATAAACTTTGTATAACATATATAAAAAGATTCAAATAAAATATGCATTTCAAGAAGAAAAAATTGCTAAATATTCTATAATATGTACTAAAAAATTTTTAATTTCAGATCCAGATATCAGAACACAGATTTGTGTCGAACCAAAATTATTTTATTTTTTTCTAAATAAATATGGAAATGCATAAATTTCCAAGCTTTATTATATATATAACTTATGATAATCGTAAGTACTCAATATTTTATACATTTCAAAGTTCTTCATTGTAATTGAATACAGTATTATAGCATTGTATAGAGTTTAGGGCTGTTGTTGATTTTCGTAACTCGTGTTAACCTAAATCCTTTATTTTTTTTACTACCGACTACTTTTCATGCTCAAAATTGTCTCCCTCTAATTATAGTTATTTTGTGAATTTTTTTTTTTTTGCAGTCATTTGGGAACATTGTATTCCTTTTCTAATACTTAAGAATCTTTATTCACCTAAACATCTATAACAGCCATATTAAAACTTAATATATGGGTATTTCTACACCAATACACCAATTTGAATACATTTTTTTAAAAATTATATATTATATACGACTATAAATTCATGATCCAAATAAATGTTAGGTCTAATTTTAAACCATCTAGTTTTTCGATGACTAACCGATATTTCTTACAATCGTTTCTTTCATTCTCCTTAGTATCTGTCACAATCTTCCCCCAATTCAACATTTTTGGTAATCTTTTTTAACCTCTGTCCCTTTCTATACATTGCACTTTGACGAAACTGAATGCGATGTTTGTTATTTCGTACAATAGACTAGTACCCTTTTTCTTACCTATATTGATATATGGTTATTCTTTCCTCGATATCAAATTTATATTTAATTCCCGACCCCTCACTGTATTTATCGCATTTTCGTCTGGACTTTTCATCCAAAAACTCCAACATAATGTAAATATATATTTTTTTATAAATATAAAAGAATATTTTTTTTGGTTATATTTTGTGTGAGATTCGGAGACATCGTCCTCAGACCGTCGTCTTTTAAAATATACAATACCCAATGAATGACGTTATGTATTCGGAGGCAAGTAAAGTCCTATACGGTTAATTTTATCAATATTATTATATTTTTAAAAGCGAATAAACTTAAATACGTGTGTATATCGAATTAGACACGAGGTTGATTTATGTAACGTCAGAGCAATATGAATGGAGTGACGCGTTCAAAAATATTACATAAACGTTGTCTCGTGGACAGGAACACACATGTATACGCGACGTTTTTATTGTTCGTTGGTTTGACTAATGTCATTGTAATGTATCGATTTAGAGCTCACGCTAAAATATCTACACTACACTTTACTAACCACATATATTTATATATACATTTATATATATATATATATATATATTATAATGGTTTTAAGAAATATAAACCATTTTTGATAGATTATAGCGTATACGCGATACATTAAATTGGTTTTATTACAAATTAATATCATTGTTGTCGCCGTAAAATTTCAGCAAACACTATTTGTATTAGAGTTAAAGAAAAAAAAAAAAGTTTAAAACTAGGTTTTCGTTTCAAATGTTTGTTTAATAGCGTTTTTCAATGGTTTTAAACGTATATTTAAAAGAATGATTAGTTTAAGAAAACATCTCATAAAACGAGGAAATCGACGAACATCACGACAAGTTCAAATATCAATCAGTAGCCTGAACGAGAATAATACATTTATATAACGCATAGTACACAAAATAGCTTATACAATTCTAAAAGTAACCTTTCCATAAACCTTCTTGGTACAACTTTCATCATGTGTACTATCATAATATATGGCCCGTATTTTTCTCTTCTCACACTTCTACTGACATTACAATATTTGCTGAGAGTCTTCACCGTCAACATCGCGCTATCTGTCCCTTTCCCGAATCGTCTATTTTCGTTATTCCATTTCCAAATCCATGAGATTTTCTTAAACTACTTCGATCTACTGTTGTTTAGATTTAACATATAATCACTGTTATACTGTCGCGGCAAGCAGAAATAAATAATAGCACTCTACCAACCATTTTACTGATAGACAGTGGTACTCAATCTGATCAAAATAATATTTCCATTTCGCGTAAGTACAGGATATTAAAAAAAATATAGACATAACACCACATTTATATAATGCACATGCATCGTCTTTTAAATTATGAGCATAACGATGGAGCTAGTAGTTTTATAATGATGTTTATTTTTTATTTTCCTGTGAACACAGATTTAACCAAAATACTTATTCCTATCGTGACACGTACGGCCATTTTTCAGTATAAAATTACATTTGTATGGTACTTTTTGGTCATATTTCTATTTTCCCAATAGCTTTTCCATGTGTATAGAGAAACGACTGAAAAACTCCGAAAAACGGCAAAAAGACAGCTTTGTTAAATTTATATTTTTTTATTGCTTTGTAATTAAAAAATAAATTTTAAAATCTAGAAATTTATACTGAATATGTAATTTAATACTTAATATATTTACAATGACTACATTAAAATTTTTTTTACAATTTTGAGTTATTAATAGACATTTTAGATTTTGAAGTTTTTAAGTTCTAAAAGGGGAAAATTTGGTTATTAAGTACTGAATTTTATACAAGGTTGAATGTATGTTACTCTTGTTATATTAAACATTTTTTGTAAAAATTTGTTGTCAAAATTGGGTTTAAAGCTATTTAAATTTTTTCGGAATAATTATAGATTTTGAGATATTTAAGTCCAAATGGGTAGTAAAATGAGATTTAAAGATCTGAAAAATACTAGGTTAGTCGTACATTATTTTAATTATATTTCAAAATTTTTGGAAAAAATAATTTTAAATTCTGAGCTTACTGAGGTAGCTAGTGGTTTCACAATGATGTTTATAATTTTGTATTTTTTTGTAAACTAATTTTTAACTAGATGACTCATTTCTATCATTACATGCTTTACTATTTTTCGGTAGGAAATCTTATCTAATTAGGACTTTAAAGAAGTCATTTTTCAGTTTTCCTAATAATTTTTTCCGGTAAAATGACCAAAAAATTATATAAAAACGCGAAAACTACTTTTCGAAAAAAAAATGTTTTTCCAGTACACATGCATTTTATAATATAAAGTACGCCATACTAACTTTTATTAAAAAGAAAAATTAATTTCAATACATTATTATTTGACAATCGAAAGAAAATGACCAGCAAAAAAAAAATGTAAAGTACAACACTATGGATAAAATCACAACAAGAAATTACACTAAACGTATCATTTACAGTAATAGTTAAGTATATTATGCCTGGCTATTTAAATATATATATTATTTATATTATAATAATTAAGGTTAAAATCACCATAATGTATAGCGATCATCAGATCAGATTATCATCAGTCATCAAAACCAATCAGATTGTTGTTCTTACGACGAATACATACTGACTTGTTTCAATAATATATAACTGGTAGTATTAACCATTGTTACATGGAAGCTACGGTCAGTTGTTTTTTTTTTCGAACGCAATGATTTACCATTGCTTTCGGATAAAATCCATCCACTAAGATTATTGTGTCCAAAAAGCGAACTAACTGCTTACACCTCAATCAACGCCCGTCGAGCAAAGTGCTTTCAACATCTACTGGACTTGTTTTTTTCTCGGTTTCTGGCATTGAATACATTAAATTCTATTAATATTTTATGGATTTATAATTCATATATTATCAATAGTATCTACTGTATTTTCGTGTTAATATTATAATACAGTACAAATGATGCTTGAATTTCCCACCATTCGCGGGCTAATGTTTGGAATACTACGCGATAACCCGCGATAGAGTGATAGAGTGCTACACCATTGCATTGGGGCTCGATGGCTTAATTCTGCTGACCGTGACTGTAATGTTGCACTTACTGCAGTATCGTACACTCTCGTTGTATTATCTAGCCATATTTTGTATTTCATTCGTTAACTCAATGTAAAAAGTACCAATAATTCTTCTCCTTACTTAATATTTAAACTATTTCAGCTCTCACTTAGACAAGTTTTTTTCTAAGTTTCGTGCACCCATGTATAAGGGTTTGAAGTGATTATTATTATTACGAATAGCCTTACTTTAGTTTTTTTTTTTTTAGTAATTAATTGGATTGAAGATATTTTATACAGTCTGTAATCTGCTTATAAATCAGTTCATCGACACGGGGATACGAGTAACGGGAATAGAGACGGAAATTATTTTAAATTTTTAAATTTTAATAACACTGGTCTGCATGAAAATCGGCCCTGACACCATTCCTGCTGATTCTTATGTAAAATGACCTCCTGAATCCAAATATGACCCCCGTTTTCCCCCATCACCCACAGTTTTTGGGGGAGGCCCCC